>JAVQJF010042898.1:0-91222 GCA_036023855.1 Gadopsis marmoratus
GGGTGGGAGATGGAGGTGAGACAGAGAGAAGCGGGGGGGGGGGGCAGTAGAGGATGGGAGGCAGGTGGAGGGAAGGTGGTGATGGGGGGGGGGTTGTTGGGAGGGGGCGCTGTTGTGAGGGACACATTACGTATTCCACTGGCGTATTTGGAACCCAATTAATCAAGCCGAGGAGAGGAGAGATGCAGAAAGGATGAGATCGCCCTTCACGTTGATGAGGCCTGGCCGGGGCAAACGCTCAACCACCTGAGCTCCTAACAGCCATGCCGACACACAGGAATTATGGCAATATCTTCACTCCTTTCTCTCTCTCTCATTCTATCTCTCTCTCTCTCTCTCTCTCTCTTCCCCTCCTCTCCTTCCTCATCCCTCTCTTTGCGCTAATGTAACATAGAGTCTCACCTTCTCTACTTCTTCCACCAACGCTATTTACCTTGCACATTTTTCACCCTGTGGAGTAAAAGTCAGAGAGCTCTTTTTTTTTTCTTTGCTCTGTTGAATACAATGTTAAAGGTTTCACATTAAATGAGAAAGAGTTTTGGGCAAATGTGGGAATCATTTAAAATGCGCTGATAGCGACTGGCAAAGTATGGAATGAAGGTTTTAAGGAAATTCTAATTTGTTTATCACATTATATATCTCTGGAAAAGATTATTACCGTACATACTTGTAGAGATCTTCAGTGCCACCTTCACTGACTTCTGCAACAGTGCATGTCTCCCTCCCTACCTCCACAGATTTGGGGTCAAGCCTGTGGCGGCCAGCCACCGACGGCGATCATTGGGAAATTGACTGTCTCATAGAGGAAGAGAGACCGAGAGAAAAACTCCGGTCCCTCGTTGACTTAATTTGATTCCCCTCCCTAGAATGCAAGCCAATAGATCCCGTATCTACATAGTGCTCTGCGCAGGGTCTATAAATATTGACCCTCCATTTCCTGTGTGTGGCGTTAATGAAGCATTTAGTATACCCACAGCATTATGGAGGACGTATGTAAAGCCACCTCTCCCTCTGTCAATGCCATCCCCTCCTACACACACACACACACACATACGAACACACTCAGAAGATGGACTAAGGTGTCAAGACGGCAGATGTCCAAAAGGCAGGTCAAAAAGGACACTTTAAATGCCATTTTAGCAGGTAATACAAGTACTGATTAGTAATTGAATTTGTTTTTAAAAGACCAATAACTTTTAAACTGTGACACAAACAATTACATTTTTTAGGGTGCCCATCCTCCTTCTAAATAATGGAACATAAACTGTAGTTCTATCAACTTGTGCATGTAGCATGTATTTGCAATTAAACACATCATCCTAATGAGACAAAACATTTAGCGGTCTATAACTAATATGACTTTTATGATTTCATTTTAGTAATGCTTCCTTATATCAATGTTGTAAAAAAAGAATGATGTAAAAAGAAGTGGTGAAAGACTGTTGATGTACAACAAAAGTGAGCAGCAGATGGACATTTGACCCCCCATAGAAGTTTGTTTTGACCAAAGGTGGCGGCGGCACCGCCGCTGAGCTGCAGCTCAGCTGCAGCCAGACTTTATCACACATTGAGTGTGAAGGACAGTTTCCCAAAATGTCCTCTTGGAGTTTTCTCTCTATCACATCGCTTCCCACATCTCTCTGCTGCACCCTCCGTCTGTCACCCCCACTTCTCACCTGTCACCCCCTCACCTCACAACCAAACACCCTCCATGCTTTTTTTTGGGGAAAAAAATGAAATAATTTTGTTGTGGGGTCCCCGGGCGGTTTAGTAATTTCATGCCTGTGTATGATAATTTTATGCTGTCCTGCGTCGCGTAACTCAGGGCTGCCAAATGCTGACAGGTGATAAATACGATCTTTTCCGCCCCGTGTGCAACAGACCTGAAAAAAAAAAAAAAAAAGACAGACAGACAGGAGGGGGTCTGGGGTTTGGGAGCTGAGGGTTTGTGAGGGGGTGATAGAGGGGGGTTCCTATTGCAGGAGACTGGCTGAGGCCTTGGTGGAAGCGGTGTGCACAGCAGTGTCGCCAGTGTTGGAGCAATTTCACGGCTTGCCCACCCCACCTTCCCTCATCCACACACTTTCATTCACTTACATCCTGCCTCCCCACATCTCCCTTATGTCTCTTCCCCCCCCCATTTTTTCGATCTCTTTCTCTCTCCTGTCTTTCCCCTCCCTCCGTCCTCCTCTGCCCAGGAGAGAGTGAGAGGACAAGAACCTTCAGGTAGCCTTGAACAGCAGGGATAGAGATCGGAGCATTTTTGCTACTCTCAGGACTTGCAGGAAATAAACAAGCAGACAGTTTGCGGAGGGGCAGTTTTCCACCCCGTCAAGGAGACATGTGGTGAAGGGCCAGAAGAACACAGAGAAGGGGGAGAGAGGGAGAAGAGGGAGGACAAGGAAGTGACCCAAGCGTGGAGGACTGATGGTTTTCTGAGTGACGTAATTACTCGCCTCCTTGCGTCGTGCAGTTAGAATGATGATATCCAGAGAAAAAAAAGTCGAGCCTGTGCACACATGTCACACGTACACATAATACAAAGTGACCTTCACATTATACCTGCATGTCATGTGCATTATGGTTTATAGGTTACGGCAAACACATCCTAAAACTACTGTAGTTCTATCATATGCAGTATGGATGGTTCTCTATACAGGAAAATTATTTGAAACTCAGCATTTTGACATAAATATATTAATTCTGCCAATGTTTTTTTTTAAAAGCAGGTACAGGATCCGGATGGCATTTTAACTTGCAGTAATAGGAAAATTGAATATCATCATTCCTCACAGCATATCTGTGAATTCTGCACCATGTCCAAGAAATCCACTCAATCAATCTGGAGATGTGGGCGAAGGGAGGGGTGTCTGCCCCACTGAGGTTCCAAGTCATTAAGCAGCCAGAAATTAATTGACTTCACGGTGCTTATACAGTATGGCTGAGCATGGGTTTAACCCAGGCACAGCAGCCTCTATTAGTATTGTACTGCATGTACTTAGAGCTGCAACATTGGAGGGACAAAGCGCGATTCAAGTCAGCAAAATATTTGTCAGGATGTCCCATATAGTATGATTAATAAGGCGATCATATAGTGATAAATCTCCTCAATGATACATTGTAAACCAAAGGTTAAATGTACATGATCAAACATGATCTGAGCTCATTATGCTGCAGATATGTCAATATATTCCAATATAACCTACAATGAGGTTTGTAGATCATAAGATACTTTACCCTATCAAAGTGCACATGAATTGATCAGAGGATTGTGGCAGCACAAAAGCACACACACAGACACAGACTTGGATAATGTCCGTCCTCAAGGCTCTCTTTGACCTCTGTGTTCGAGCTCTCTTTCAGAATCCAATCAGGCTGACGTCTCCAAAGGGAGAAGAGAGCAGAGGAGGAGGAGGAAGTTAAGTTAGGAGCATGGAGTCAGAGAGCAACAGGAGCTGTACCTACACATGCTGTATTCAGTTCATTGACCTTTATTAGCATGACTATAGCAGAATACAGTTTTGTCAAAGTGCTGCAGTACTGTATGCCTACACTGCAGCTGCTGTATATGTCTATGCATGCCACTGGAGCTCTGCTCAGATTTAGTGTGCTTGATGTTGCTGTGTACCGCCAAGATCCAGACAGTTCACTGGAAAGACATGTGGAGTAATTATATATACGTGTGTGTGTGTGTGCGTGTGCATGTGGAGGGCTCTGTTTAGATCTGATCTGATTTGTTTGCTTCATGCCACTTTGTGAGAGTCGACAGTCGTGGATGGGTGGATTGAAAGGCAGGCACAAAGGTAAACAGAGAAAGACGCTAGTGGTTTATTTTTCCTCCATGTGGATTTCATATTATCTGGCTACTTGTGTCATTTATTACAGTCACAATCAACCTGGACTGACATCCAACAGGCAGAGGAGTATGTATTACATTTACTCTTATGGTATAAATCCTATATTAAGTGTGCAGGAACCCCAACAAGTTCCCAATGAGCAGGCCAGCGCCTTGTAAAGCACTTAAGGGTAGAAAAGCTCAATAAAAATGTGCCATCCATCTACATAACCTAGATACTTAATATATTTTGAGGTTGATTCTCAAGTCTTTTAATTCAAAACTCATCTTCAGATAAATTGTTTACCATGTCTAGATAAATACAGTAAAATAATAACACATGAGTTAGGGCTTACATGAAAATCTATATGATATGCAGTGAAGGCTATAAATAAAGGTATAAATCAAATACCTTTTGCACGAGAAGTATATTCCTTTCTGCTGTTACTTTGACCTATACAGAATCTGGTTACAACTGACCCGGCATGCTAGACAAATCATTAAAACTATGTCAAGACAAAATCCCAGTGAGCTTAATAAAACAGTATGATTAAAATTCAAGCAAGGATGGTAGTTATTCCACACACAATGGCTGTCTGCTTAATATACAGTATGCAGGCCCCAGGTCTCTTTGTCCCAGGCCTCAGTGCTTGTAAAGAGCAAGGTCTTTTTACATTTTCACCAGGCCTGAGAAAACAAGCTGCTCACACATTCATGCTCTGCAGCGGAGAAGACTTTTGGATGGAGGGTTTGCTTCACCTCCACACGCTCCAGTCAGTCCACAGCACCTGAAAGCATCTTGTATTTCTTTCTCTTTCTTTCTTTCTTTCTTTCTTTCGTTCTTTCTTTCTTTCCTTCCTTCCACTGTCTGTCTCTCTTGCAGTGCACTCTGTCGCTCTGTGTCTTTTCTTCTTGCTGTATTTCTGTCCCAGAGGCAGGTTTCACCTTCAGAAAACAACAGAAAGTCAAACAGGCCTGAATGTCAAGGAGAGCAGCAGTCCCTTGCTCCAGAAACTTTTTCTCTCTTTTGTTTCAATAAATAAGAACTCCACACTTGACTGTCAGTTGTAAAGTATAGACAGCCTGAACTGGAAGATATGTTTTCAGCAGGTTGGAAATTTGTGACAGGTGTGTGTGTGTACAGTATATGTGCCTGTACTGACTCTGTGTGTGTGTGTGCTCTGTCAGTTCCAGCACAAGGAAACTCCTAAATGGATCGGGTCACTGCTGATCACATGGCAGAGATAATGGTCCAAACAACCTTGACGAGAGTGGAAGAGGTCTCTCTATTTAATTAGAAACTTTAATATTTCATTCTCTGCTATGCCTCATTAGAGCCCTTCCATCACACCCTCCCAGGCCCATACGCACTACCACACGGTCCGTCTGTCTCAGAGGATTCTCATTGGCCAGATTTTCTGTTTCAGCACTGAAAATCAAGCTAAAAAGAGGAGAAGGAAATGCAGAGTTTTTCTTTTTGTTAACAGTTTGTCAGTTGCTGAACATTTGAGTTTTTCCCTCAGTGTTATAACAAATTGATGTGTCGACTGGGTTACATCAACAGTAAGGTGTGTTTTCATTAGAAATATGAAAGGGGAGAAAATGTGAAAGGTAGAGGTGGTAAGATGGGAGACTCCCGACAGACCACTTCAACTTGAATGACAATGCAATGATGTGACGGACAGATGCAGCTGAAGACATCAGTAGGCTACTTTTAGGTTTCCTTGCTAGCTTGTATATTTGCACTGTAGAAGAAGGTAAACAGTGAGGAAGAACATCACTGACAATTAAGTTTGTTAACCAGAAACATTTCATATTCTTTTACCTCTTTTTAGATTTGAAAATAGTGATTGTGAAAATGCCGGAACGGAAACACTCAACAAAGCAAACTGACACACGTCTGTGAGAGTTGAATATATTTCATCTTTAGCGACGTGGATAACAAAAACTGAAAATATGCTTTGCTTCCTGTATGAATGCAGCTTTACAGTTGTATTATCACAGAATCGTTCATCAAATTCTTTAATGTATGGGTCTGTTGCCGAGGTAAGGGCTGCAACAACTCTGTTCAAAATGTCAGACTGGAGAAATATCACATAATAAGAGAAACAGCTCAGTTCCACTGTAAAAAAATATCAAACCTTATTTTTACTGATCAGCTCTGACTGAAATGGCTCCATCCTTAATTTTTTAAAGATAATCGTCAAACCCACAGTCAGTTTGGTCTATTAGAACATATTGATATAGCTCAGCTGGCAGTGACAACGTGCTAGAAGATCAGTTCGCTAGTAATAATGCAAGCTTGGCTACCCCACGTTGGTCACCCTTCTTTTCCTGGTTGTAGCTTTTCACTGAGAGTGAAAGCAGCGCAGTTTAATATTTGCCAGTGCAGGCACATAATATGTGTATCTCAACTATTCATTGCCGGTTGGTCACTTTTGTTTCTTCACACAGCAACTGTTCAGGTATTCCGCTCAGCTCACAGTTTCATAACCATCTCCACCATGGGAACAATAAGACCTCATCTATTCTTTCTCCTTTTTATCTTTCGTCTGGAATCAAGCCCGGTTAAAAGAGGGAAGGCTTTGCCCAATCACTCTCTGTCATCCCAGAGGCCCCCCTGGCCCCGGTAATGGGAGGTAGGAATGTGATGACAGGACACTTTAAAGGTGATTCTGTTCAAGGGCACGTCACTCCATCACTGACAACACTTTAATCCTGATCAAGGTGTCTCACTGGCCACTGCTCTCTCGCTCTCTCCCTACTTCTGCTTACTCAATGTATGTACTGAATAAACATACAGTTATATGGGTTTGTAATGAACTGAAGGAGACAAAACTGTAACTGGTGGAAATTAGAGGTGTATTATAATTAGAAAAACACAATTCATAGTAATTAATAACAAGGATGTATGTAAAACAGCATTTTTATTGTGTGTCTGTATGAATATTTGCATGAGATTCTGTATGTGTGTGTGTGAGTGTGAAAGCGTTGTGGTGAATGTGGGTGTGTGTTTATGTGCATGCGTGCGGTACATTATATGTTTGTGTGTAAGCAGGCATAGAGGGGGGAATAAAATATGAAGGATAATTACCAGGAAGAGGTTGGGACGCAGATGAAAGGCCTCGTATTGATTCTTGAAAGGACCTGACAGCTCGCCTGAATGTTTTATTTCCTCCGCATTGTTTGTTTTGCATATAAAGGATTCCATTTTCTTGTGAATTTTGATTGCTTGCTGTAAAGACGGTGCACCCTCTGCCTGCTGAGGGGAGGACCAGAGCCATGTTAACTGTTTACAGACAGAAAAGGGATGTTGGGTGCATGTGACCCCTGCAGCGGGACCCTCTACCTGTCAAATCACCAACAACCAGAGGGAGGTGACAGACACGCAGAGATGTAAGAAAGTGGCCCAAAACAAAGAAAAAAAAAACACTCATGAGAATCCTGAGACACAGACTCAGACATATGCACACGTTTAGGTAATGAAAAGTCAAGCGTGAAAACATGGATCCGGATCTGGTGAGCCCACCGTGAGAGCTGGAATGCATCGGCGTGTAGCATCCCAGCCCAATGTAAACAGCTAGCGCACGTGTGTGCATGCCTCCCTCCTCTAAAGCTGTTTTCCATTTACCCCTGGTGCCCATTTCTCCTCATTCAGACCTTTGTTCCGCCAGCTACCACAGATGCAATCCCACCACAGGATTTCATACACAAACACAGCATTCGGATCCCCCGCCTGCAGCCTGCACCTCTCAGAGTCCAGCTGAGGCAGTCTGAGCTTTAGGTTAATCTCACACTCATACAATATATCATGTTATATACTAAACATATCTCCAAACACAAATAGATATTTTGGAGCAGATCTTTTTCAATAGTTGCAGCATTTGTGCCTTATTGGATTCTAAATGTTTAATCACCTTCTTCTGTCTATAGGCAATGTTATACTTTTTCAGATGCAAATAGAACAGAGCAGCATTTTTTTAACCTAAAAATAAAGCAAGACTTTGCTTGCTCATTACAACAGAGGGGAAGGAAAATTCTTTTGAAAAATTATATTTTAAAAACCGAAAATTCCATCTGTCTTTCCAGAAGAAATGTCCTGGTGAATCTGGATCATCCAGAGGCTCCTTGTGAGCACTTTCATTTGAAAGAAAAAAAAACTTTTTCTCCAGGTAACTAACATTACTAGTACATTTTAATCATTAACTTGTATAATGTATAATGCAAAATTATAACTTTATGTGAAAACCATAGTCTATTTTGAGAATCCAGATATTTAATGTAACTTGCTTTTTTACCAAAATGCTAGATTGTCAGAGATGCTAGCTAAAGCAAGAGTTAGCTAAAAGGATGAAAATAGCTTTTTCCCTGGTTAAAATATAAAATAATATTTTTTAAGAGCACAGACATCACAAAATCACAATGAATTACTGTTTCATTTATATCTAATCTCATTAACTCACACTTTCAAATTGAGTTTACAGGCTTTTATGCCATAATAAATACACACTACTGTATTGATCTTCAAAGCAAATTCTGTTTTTGCTTGCGCAGCAGGGCCAAAGGTCCGTGTCAGTCACAGCGCATCGCCTCTTGAGCCGATGAGGATTCACTATTTTTCTCAAGGAGGCTTCTGTGAGTAGATGCTCACCAATACTGGAGCATATATATGGTTTCTCTGGGTGAAGGGTTTTTCCTTTAAATGCCAGGCCACGGTGGTGCCCCATCATCTATTTATGTGGATGCATGTGCAGTACTTGTGGCCTCAGTGGAACAGACCTTCAATCCGACATTGTGGCTATTACTAAACAAGATTTGTTATTCAGCACTGGAAAACTTTCCTACCAACTTCTGGTGGTATCACACACAGCTGGCTAAGGACATGCAGCACACAGTACACAGTATCCAAACATCTGCTATCAAAAGATCTACAAAATAAGATGTTCTCAACATTTCTAATTTTGCAGTAAGCATTCATCTTTATTTTCAACTGCAAACAAATGTGCACATTCATATTTAAATATGTCCGGTAGGTTTAAGACAAAGAAAATCTGTTTATTCAGTTTCCTAATAAAGAAAAGATGTAACACTTTCACCAGCTGATAAAAAAACACTCAGATAAAAGTTAGCCGAGGGACTCTGCACACAGAGATTTATTTCAGTTTAGTGAAACTACTTTTACTGAGCCTGATCCCCGCCTGAAGGATACATGTTGATACATGTGTTTTGTGCTTACATGTACTTTCTCTACTGTTTCTACTTCACACCCCCTGCTTTTGCTGCAACCTCTCATATAGTTAAATTCCTAACACACTCTTAACCAACACTTCCACCATCTAAAATGTCACTCCTCATCCCACTGTCACCCCTATTTCAAACCATCACCCCCATCAATGCCATTTTGCTCCTGGGCTGAAAAGCAATTGAAACAATTTTCTTGCAGAGAATTATTGTCCTTAATTGCAATGAAGGGCACATTTTCCCGTCATTCCTTGGGAGTTTTTTTCTCTCTCTCTCTCTGGGTGGAAATGTAGGCATTACCACCGAGCGTGGGCTCTCTGAAAGAGGTCATAATTACATCCTTCAGTATGCTCGCCGTCGGCAAGGATTTTACGCCTCATAATTATTAAATGGCAGATTCACTCTCTCTGTGTATGTGTGTGTGTGTGTGTGTGTGTGTGTGAGTGTTAAAATGCAGGGTGAAAAGAGTTTGAATTTGTTCTCCAACGAGAGATTGAGAAGAGACTATTTGTGTATTCTGTGCGCACACTCGCCAAAAGTTCTCCCTGGTGAGGGAATGTTCAAAAGAAACTCTGCGGCACTGTTCCGTTTCTATCTCACTAATGCATCGCCAATCACACTCAGCATTATTGGCTGTCACCGAAGTAAACAACGCATGAATAGCATCAAACTCGTTTATCTGTTTCAAGAAGCACAGCAAATTGATTTCAAGTATATAATATCATTGCTGAAGAACAGAATAGAATCCCAAATAGATAAATTATTTTGCAATTGTATTGAGACGTTTGGTAATTGATATTGGAGATAGTAGGCAAAATGCCATCCTAACAAGATAAGCTCCAGTCTCAACTTTCCTCTTTCAGCATCATTTCCATATCATAATTATATTGTCTCATTCACAGCTGAGATAACATCCCACACTCTACATTCCTAATCTCCCTCCCATCTCTCGCCTCTCTCCTTCGAGTCCCTTGCTGCCTTTTGGGTTGCTATTACAAACTTTACACCAGAAGAAAAAAATAGCCATCTTGAAAAGTAATTTAGTCTGGTATGTTGTTAAAACAAATAGCAATTCTGCCAAGATAATTCTATTCTAATTTCTGTTGCTGCTGAAATTGCTAAAAGACTTTTTAAACAAATTAAACAAGAAAAAGATAATGCTGCTCACTCTAGTCTCAGCGAAACTGAAGCATATATTTAGAGTGAAAGAGATATAGCAATGTTTCCATTTTGAAAAAAAAAGTTAGTATGAAATAATATAAGTAATTTTTTTTACTACAGATGAGTAATACAGTCTTATAACATGTCGGCTTCAAGCTCCTTTTCCAGCACCGCTCCTTTGATGAAGTAATGCTGGAGATGATAAGTGATTGGCACTCATCAGGTCTGCTTGTCACTTTGCTCATTCACTCCTATAGGAATTCATTATGTAAAGATAATATTTGACCATTTCAAAGGTTTAGCTTTATTAGTAACTACTTTTCTCTCAATAGCAGGTTTGTAGTTGTACAGTAAGTGTAGCTTGGAAGCTTTACCTATATTCCATCCTTCTTGCCCTTTTCACTAATACACCAGCACTGCAGTGCAATGGTGTGAGCCTATAGGTGTCTGTGCATAGTACAATAGCCACTTATAGTACAATAGTTAATCCCTTATTTACTGAACAAACGCATGTACGGTATTTAAAAACAACATTTATGCTTTTACAGTAATGAAGCATAGACAAGGAAATACAGTTTAAACACACAGACAACTTAGACAACAAATTAAAGACAACAATTATACAGTGCTGTGAAAAAGTATTTGCCCCCTTCCTGATTTCTTATATTTTTGCATATTTGTCACACTTAAATGTTTCAGATCATCAAATAAATTTTAATACTAGACAAAGATAACCCGAGATAATACAAAATGCAGTTTTTAAATGATGATTTGATTTTATTAATGGAAAAAAAGCTATCCAAACCTACCTGGCCCTATGTGAAAAAGTAATTGCCCCCTAGACCTAATAACTGGTTGTGCCTCCCTTGGCGGCAACAACTGCAATCAAGCGTTTGCGATAACTGGCAATGAGTCTTTTATATCACTGTGGAGGAATTTGGCCCACTCTTTGCAGAATTGTTTTAATTCAGCCACATTGGTGGGTTTTCGAGCATGAACGGCCTGTTTAAGGTCACGCCACAGCATCTCAGTTGGATTTAAGTCCAGACTTTGACTAGACCACTTAAAAACCTTTGTTTTGTTTTATTTAAGCCGTTCAGAGGTGGACTTGCTGGTGTGTTTCGGATCATTGTCCTGCTGCATAACCATCACGGTTCCATCAATTACGACATGTTGTCCAGGTCCTGAAGCAGCAAAGCAGCCCCAGACCATCACACTATCACATGTTTTACTGTTGGTATGATATTCTTTTTATGAAATGCTGTGTTAGTTTTACGCCAGATGTAACGAGACGCACACCTTCAAAAAAGTTCAACTTTTGCCTTGTCAGTCCACAGAATATTTTGCCAAGTCTTGGGATCTCAAGATTTATTTGGCAACTGTGAGACGAGCCTTTGTGTTCTTTTTGATCAGCAGTGGTTTTCACCTTGGAACTCTCCCATGGATGCCATTTTTGCCCAATGTCTAATATTAAAATTTCTTTGATGATCTGAAACATTTAAGTGTGACAAATAATGCAAAAATATAAGAAATCAGGAAGGGGGTAAATACTTTTTCACAGCACTGTAAGTGACATTCAGAATTCCCTTGTTTTACATCCTATTGACACAAGAGCCACACATTGAGGCAGATTTAGCTCAGGTCTCAGTTATCTTGGTGCAACTATATCTTGTCATGTGCCCGTCAAGATACAGTGTACAGCATATGGAGCAATAATTTCAGACCTATCCATAATAGGGCCAGTTGAATTGTGTCGCATTCACTTATGTTGGATGTAGGTCAGCTTTATTTCCAGATTGCAGCTTGGTGAATTTGAAGCTTGTCTATGAAGGTGAGGTGACTCTGTGTTGGCTCCCCTGAAATAATACCACTTTACAGTGCAAATAAAGTCCCCGAACAGCATGAGTTTACCCACAAACAGGGAACAGTTCCAATGTTCTTATTATTATTTTCAATGTCAATTGAAAATAATAAAATAAGTGTGACTCCTATGTCTCTGGGGGAAACCAAACATTTCCTGCAACAAATCAAAACTTTCCCTCTCTTCTGAGGAGCGGGTGTCGAAAACGCCCTGTTTAGTCGTGTTCTATTTCTTCACAAACATGCATTTTCTGGTGAAAGGGAGGAATCAAGACTTTTCAGTTGTCTCGCTGGAAACAGACACCTGAGTTGTAAAGTGGGAGAGAAGTTGAGCCGTTAGATCTCAGTAGCATACGCTCCCCTGGGGAAAGCCACAGCTCAGGGTACTCATCCTATGCTGTTGTGGAGCTAGCTTAAAATACTGTTGTCACATAGCGATCACAGGCTTCCACTGATGGTACACAAATAGTCCCCTTGCGAAGCGCTTAAAAGCCCATTAGACGTCACCACGCGTGGCGCTGAAGATGCCGGTGCTAAGTGCTCGTGATGCCAAAGGGAAAGCATGAAGACAGACCTGATGCAGAACAATTCCTGCTTTCACCTGTTTTCCCCCTTCCATCTCAATATGTTTGTTGACTTTTTAGCTCATTTTATGCGGTAAATATCTAAGAGAGTGGCAGCAAATCTCAGATCAGGTTGTGACATTTCTTCATGTTCATAGAGTGACAGCGATGTTTAGCTAGTGAAAGCTGAATTCTCAAGAGTGCTTCAGTCTTTGCTGTCTGGTAACATCTCATAGAGCATCAAAGCCGAATATGATCCTGCACAGGTAGAGGTCAATCCTGACCACTGACCACTTTCGGGGAGGAGGCTGCTGGTGACGTTCTGCATGAGAGGAAACAACTATTAAAATGTTCTTGTTGAGTTCTTTATGCAGCATGTGAAAGCTAAATAGTGCCATCTGGTGACTTTTAAGAATCAGGTGGCAAACCCAGAAGATGATTAAAGTGATAATGTAAAGTAATAATACTGATGGGCTGTATTAATTAGAAATAAGAACATAACTCAGTGCTAATGTTTTTGCACAATTTAAAAATCTGCAATTTTGGCAAATACCAAATCCTATATTTCAATTTAAAACCAGTCTTGTGTCAAACATTCAAACATCCTCACTGCAGCAGAGCACCGCATCTCTCATCATCCTTCAAACCCGAAACGTTATAAGACCTTTTTGAAATACAAATTCAACAGATTCTAAAAAAGAGCACCATAATACATGTTGCCTGGGTAGGAGGAAAAAGATGAAGCAATAAGAGGCAGAGGTGAGAAACTGGAGAATGAAGAAGAGCGGGAGCGGTGGGGAGAGTGGGGGGGGTGGGGGGGGCTCTGTGCTCAGAGAGGTAGGCGAGGATAAATGGAGAGCAGAACTCTGTTTGAGTGTGAGAATGCGTTGGCAGCCTCGGGAGCTCAGTGATCACTCCTCCAAACGGTTGCTGTGGGGATTGTGGCTCCTGGAAGTGGAAAAACTAACAGGTTCTAAAGAGGCGGCGGCCCAGAGGGAGGGAAACAGTGCTTACAGCAAAGGATCGGGCCAGCCAGTGCCTCTAATTGCACTTCATTATCTCATATTGATTTAATTAGCAGCTGCCTTGCCTTGTGCGCTCAGGGTTATGGTATGCCTTCAAACAAAAGATGCATCTACTCCGATGTATAGGAGCCTTTACTCAGTAAAGCATGTCATATGACAACACTTAGCTGTGTCACCATAATTACCCTCATGCGATCCATGCACACGTGGACACAAATAAATATGTGTTTCGACCAACAAAATCAACAAAGCCAGTCCTGACGAACAGTAGGTCAAAGAGTTGAAACGTGCACTGCGCAGACCTGGAGTCAAGCTTGTTTGCTCTCTCAGCAAATTGGTGTGCCATAAACATTATTCAAACCGAAAATATCTGAAAGGATGCTTCTTGTTTTTCACGCTGCCGTAGTTGTGGACTCAACGTCATGAAAGCTTTAAATGTAATTGCGGGCTAGTTTTTACAAACACATGCAAAGGATGGACAAATATATGAAAATGTGCATTCGCAAAAATACTCTCTAACGTCAGAAGGGGAATACATTAGAATAATTGTCTCAATGGGCTCTGCTGTCCTCCCATTACAGTGACCCCCTTGCTGAGCATACTGACTTCAGTGTTTACTTCAGAGCTAGAAAAAGTTAGCAAAGGTACAAAAGAGCACTATTAATGCAGTGAATGGGTTACACAGAGGCATAAAGTGGATGACAGGGTGCTAAGAGGATAACCCTAAGTTGAGTTCTGCAGGTGGAAAGATGGCACAGTAACGTATGCTGAAAAACAGTTGTGTGTGTGTGTGTGTGTGTGTGTGTGTGTGTGTGTGTGTGTGTAGGTGTGTGTAGGTGTGTGTGTGTGTGTGTGTGTGTGTAGGTGTGTGTGTGTGTGTGTGAGTGTGTAGGTAGGTGTGTGCGTGTGTGTGTGTGTGTGTGTGGTGGTGAGAGACAGAAATGGAGAGGACAAGATGTGAGTGTGTGAAGATGGGATGAAATTGACAGCTGAGCGGGCACTTTTGAATGAATGGAGGCTTCTTTTGCAGTGACGGCAGCACGCTCCTAAGAGTTGTGAAACATTTTGCGTCCATAAGGTGGATGAGGAAGTTGACAGCAGATTGGGACAAAATGCTGCAGAGACACCATCTTTGACGATCCATGCGGCTTTGCATGCAATCGTCTTTGTAACATTACTTTGCTATATTCCTCCCCGACACGCTCCCTCCCATTACAGCAATCTGTAGCATGTTACACGCAACAATTGCAGAGAGATATTTTAATCAAAAAGAGATGTCCTAGAGGGGAACTTGAAAGTATACACTATATATCTGAAACTTGAAATGTTATTCATTTTAATGCCTGCTAAATATCTTAAGGATGTATTTCACTTGTCAGACAGATCAGCCAGCAGCGGACAGATCTTACAAAGGAACCCAAATTTATTTCATATCCACAGAGTTTCCTGATTGTCACAGCCTTTTGAACACCCTCTTTGACACGGCTGCTCATGAATGAATAGTTAAAATCAGAAAGAGGGTTTCAAAGGGGTGAGCTTGACTTCACCTCGCTGCTTTTTAACCAGCAGACATGCAGTCTTTAACAGCACTGTCCTCTGTTGACTCGTCCACCAAAACCAAAGCTGCAGTCCCTCCTGCAGTCGTCTAACCCTCTAACTTACCAGTTAGGTAAGTGTGTGTCAGAAAGGAGCTGATATATTCTTACCCATTTTTTATCCTTCTTCTTATCTACCTCATTTCAGAAATTGCACAAGCATCTTGCTGCACAAATCACTGTGTGCAAGTAGAAGTGGGGCATGTATTAAAGTAAATCAAAAGAGTCTGAGGTTCACAGGGAAAGAAGAGAAGTGAGGGAAAGGAGACGGCAAATAAAAAACAGCACTGGTTAGCAGGGAGTGCAGCGTGGAATGGAAAGCCCCAGCAGCAATCTGCTAGCACTTAGATTGAAAGCAGCCCGGGGTCAATATCTAAAGCCAAAGAATTAGACACACAGACAATTTCAGCCACTTATTTGTTAAACAAATAATAGTTGTTTAGAAAAGGCTGGAGAAGGTATACTTCCCTTCTTTTCTGTGCATTCTTTCTCCCTGAGTTGTTATGTTTCCTCCACTTTCTCCACTTTTTCTTCACTTGGCATAACTTCTCCTAGAGTGTGTTCCTGTCTTCTTTCTCTCTCTGCTGGCTTAGCACACTGACGCAGGGAGCGATGGATGGACTTGGCAGGCGCACATAGCCAGCCTGGTAATGTGAGGAAATCTGGTGCCAATACAGAGATGGTACAGATGGACGTGACATGTTGCTGTTTTCTGTTTTTGTCTAATATTTCTACATTTTTTTCCACGTCTGTCTTCTCACATGTGTTTAAACACATACTCGGGTGGCTCTCAGAGGGGTCTTTGCTCATATAGGCTGAGAATTGGCCATTAGGGTATATGTTCAAAGGACAAATCATCAACTGCTAATTAACAATTATTAACTGTTCTGCTGCAAAAGAAGACAAATTATCATAAATTACTGCCTAATTAAAATGTGATTGCTGGCTCAATAGTTATAAATCATTAATTTTTAACACCCTTATCACATGCGGACGGAACCAATTCAACAAAAGGTCTATTAGACAAAAATGAATTCAGTGGTTTCTTTCAACACACACCCCACTTTCTGCTCCTGTCTCCCACTGCAGTCATTAGCCATAATTACTCTATGTAACACATTGGCTTTATCCATAGATATTAAAGAACAATTAAACCCCAGCCTAATTGCATTAAGTGAAGTCTTGTGTAGTGGCTACCCAATCTTAAACTCTATACTTGCAATTAGTGCATGGAGATGTACGGGCATACTGAGGTAACCAAGCAGGAAAGTGCAGTATGTAAAGACACTAAAATGCAGCGGTGGAAGAAGTACTCAGATCCTGAATAAAGAAGAAATACCACAATACATTTAAATTCCTACTTCAGTAATGATGCAGAAGTATTATCAGCTAAAGGTATAGTTACAAAGATATAAGCCTTACGACGAAAATCGTGGGGTTGCTGTTATTTCCTGCGATTGTCACCACGGTTAGCACCGACCATGATTAAACATCAGAAATGTATCTTCAAGCAGTAGTTTTCTGCATTTTCCTGAAAGTAGATCAATTTAGAATTTTGCAAAAGAAGTGATGGAACAGGAGAGAGCAGCCACAATGAGCTTTCAGATGAAGGTAGCCAACTAAACTGTACTGCTGTTGTGTGGAAAACTACTTGCGCCCTTATTGACTGACATTAACGGCTAAGGGATCACAAGCCAAAAAGGTTGGGAGCCATTGGCTGAATCATTAATGTTAATGAATTGTGTTTTACAAGCCTATCATATTTCTTTTTAAATGCAAACTCATAATATGTGAGGAACTTGTAACTACAGCTGTCATATAAATGTAGTGGAGTAAAAAGTACAATATAATTCGTCTTAGTCTGCTAAAATGTTACTGAATGCCCTACAGTCACTAAGATTTTTAAAAATAAATTCTGATTATACAGAATCAGTTGTGTCCACATCCTCAGCCACTTATATGTACAACTATAATCTGCCTCCTCTAAGTTCAACATCTTCTTCACATAGGTGTTGTGTATTTGTATATCCCAGGGCTCCTGTTTGTAGGATTTTTCTGTCTGTTTTCCTTTGCCTTCTATCCCTCCTCCTCTCTGTAACAAGCTAGCTGTGGGCCCAGCGAGGTGAGCAGAGGTGAGGATGTGGGGGGGAGAGGTGTATTGTTTAGAGCTCGCTTCCGACTGACATCCAGGTAAATTGGTAAGTGTGCACTCTCATCCATATTCCAGTAACCTGGGCAGAGGCATTTGACCAGAGTGTGGTTGGGGCCAGGATATGAAATATTAAAAGGATAAAGTGAAAGGTGGAGTACCCAGAGGGCCTCTGGACAGTTAAACAGCTCTTTGTCTGGATGCGTTTTCTCTGCCTGTATCCCCACCTGACATCCACCTCTTGTGAGAGGTCGGGATTTCAGCAAGCCTGCATTGTGTTCTTCAGCCAAGGTCAGCGCACAGTACACCAAGTTAGCATCAAACTGTGCTCTATGATCAGCTCTTAACCATCCTAGAGCACCGCCAATGATGGACCATGTTCACAACTCGCAAGCAAATCAATAACTCTGTGGAATGCATGACTGGAGGAGAGACAGTGAGCTGGGGAAGATGTAAAAAAAAAAGAAAAGTGAAAGATGGAGCTCTTTCCAGTTTTTTTCCAGCCTCACTTGGCAGGATGAAACCCAGCCTGCTGTTCGACTGGTTGTGCGCCAAGTAGCGATTCAGATATATCAGATTTCAATTAACCACAGTTCATGAGGGCCATCCACAGAGGTGACATGGCCCTCACACTCTCCATTCCATGCTTAGTTGCAGCCCCAGGGAGTAGGTAATGAGATGGCTTTCTATCTGGCTCTCCATCTCTTCTCTCTTTCAGGAGGAAGCCTGGCACTCAGGGCCAAGGGGGCCTGTTGACACCTAGGGCAGGTGCTTGGCCCATTTGGCTCTGGCCTGCAGCCTCCAAGCATGTTTGGCTTGCAGTGGCCACACAGTTTGCCCCTCTGGACTGCTCTAGGGGGGTAGATAACGAATAGTCTGAGTGCAGGTTTGTGCAGGTACGAGCATGTGTGTGTGTGTGTGTGTGTGTGTGTGTGCAAGTGTATGTGTGCATGAAATATAAATAGGTAATGAATATAAAAATGTTTTTAGCGTTTCATATAGGGGCATAACCACTTTCACAGGCTTCCTTGAACATGATGTTTCTAAACCATTCAGTTAAATCTCCTAACAGTATTTCAGGTGGATATTGCACAACAACAGAAGATTGCTCCAGTCACATCTGTCACTGAGAAAGACAAGAGGCCTCCAAACCTGCAGTTCACTGGTCAATCACTTGAGCCAAATTTGTATGCTGATTCAATCACAGAAAGGGAAAACAAAGCAAGGTGCAGAAAGATGACAGCCAATCGCTCAGAAGTCGAGAGAAGGACGCGTCGCCGGCAATTCTTCAAGCACACATATAGTTACTCAGTGTTCCCCGCTGTTGGCTGCGAGATGTTGATAGGTGGTGGACTTGCTGAGACGTCCCTTGCAGTTGTCCAGCCAGGGTGGCCAAGCCAAGGCTCACTAACCTGTGAAAATGAGGGTATGGGTGAGAGAGAGAGCGATGATGAAGACACTATTTTTGCTTGTGTTTGCGCTTCATTTTTGTGCTAATATAATATGTGGTTGATCCTTTCAAGTCTTTTACTGGTTTGGTTTAGCCTGAGAAAAGTACAACAGAAAGTAGTGAAGAAAAAGACTTGCCCCAGTATTTCCACGGTATGCCAGCAACATTCATAATCCGAGTGGGGCTGAGAGTTGGGAGGATGCAACAGTGCATCCGTCACCAAGAGGAATGGCGGTGTCATCGCCAACTGTGGTGTGGAATCACAGGCAGTCGCTCTACGATACACTTCTTTATAGAGGCACTTTTTACATTCTGCTGAGTAGCCCTGGAAAAATAAAAGCTAAATCTTAGCTGTCACCATCAGGCTTTGCTGCACTATAACACTGTCCGTTGTGCGGGCACTCCGCATGTAGCAAACAGAAACACAGAAAGTTCACATATTAAATGATGCTGCATGCATCATACAAGAACAGAGAGACGCTGCTTGTGTCGTTATATGTTGCTGTGCTTGTGCATGTGCATGTGCATGTGTGTGCGTGTGCGTGTGTGTGTGCTTGTATGTTTGGTGGACAATAATAGGGATGAGAAGATCTCAACGTGGCTGCACAGCCGTTTCAGAAAATCAAATGGCTGAACAGTCAGTAATGAGACAGACAACAGAGACTCATCCAGACCCAGAAGATTTGAAGGGCAGACGGAGGAGAGACAGGGGGGGGGGTTGAAGGGATGACAAAGGCGGGAGAAAATTATTGAATTAGTCAGACAGTAACAGCAGAAAGAGATGAGTATAATGTGAACATGCACTGGGGGACGGGGGGGGGAGGGTTATGACCCAAAATATGAAATCATGCAAAACAGCAGCAGCAGAGAGAAAAGATGCAAGGGATTGAATTGGTAGGTGAAGGTTTGCATTTGGATTATTTATCAAATGGAGAGGTGTATAATACACGTAGGAAAAAGTATCCGCACAATCCAATCTTCATTTAGAGGAGAGGAGAGGAGAGCAGAGGAGAGGAGAGCAGGATTTGGGGCTCATTAACATGCTGTTGATCTTCTAAGTGCCACAACTCGCCCGCCATTTTTCCAGCCTCAGAATCACACTGTCACACTGAAGTTATCGTTGACTATACTGCTACTAGATGACAAATAAAGACAGAATTACATGAAACTATAAAAATAATTAACATTTAAATAGTGATATTACATGACGTCACTAGTTAGCTAACGCTTATTATACACGGTATGTTGTTGTATACTGCTAATGCTACTAAAATGGCGCAATGTTCCAATGTGTATTTATTACCTACCTATTGCCCTATTTTAGTATGGCAGGTGCACCAGGTCAACCCAGTCATTTAAATACTACTGCTTTAACAGCAAGTATGTTTTGAGAGAAACATAATACCGCAGAAATATGTTTTTTATCAACATCAAAGCTTTTGAATGAACATAACTACCAAGTCGCAAAATGTTCACTGACAACCTATTTAATGTATTAATCCTACAATATCCACTCTTTCAATACAATATACACTCATAGCAACTAAAACATGAAAAAGTCACACTCACAGCACTTGTTTAGGGTTAGGCAAAGATTAGTTGACTAGTTTAAGTTTAAACCAGGACGTGTTTCATGCAAACAAATTAGAAGTATAAAAATGTAATTTCTATGATACAAGGTTAACCAAGTAACTAAACTATTGAATCTGCAAAGATCTATAGAAGTGCTCCGTTTATTCCTCAGAGCCGACTTTAGCTCAACTGCTTTGATATGTTTTGAGTCTATCTATTGTTAATGTTAGTGTATTCACATTCATAACGGCAATATAGGCACAAAACTATATTTTAAAGTACTCCAAATTTGTATTTAAGGTCAGTACTTAAGTTACTTTTCACATCTGGATATCAGAGGACTTAGAGAGCCGCAGCTGGATGTGTTGTGATACTTCCCGTCTTCTGTCTCCCTGGGAGCCCGGCTCTCTGGTATTCCTGGAAGGTGGTGATGCTGTGTTGGATTGTCGCTTCCTCTGATCTGCAGTCACACAGCGGATTCCCAGGGAGCATGTCACCGAGGGCGGGGGGAGAGGGGGCTCAAATGCTCTGCTCGTTACTCTAAACGCTGCCTAATTAATAATGTATCAGAGAGGACGCGCTGAGACACAGCAGGGCGCCTCTGCTTGTCACAAGCACTGACGCACGCACACACACACACGCACACTCACACACACCCACACCCACACACATTTGGGAAGAGACTGATCAAGCCTCCGCCTTCCCCTCTTCTACAGAAGCCCCCACCCAATGCTCCTCTCGACATTCAGATATAGAAGCAGGAGAGAGAGGAGGAGGAAATAGACACCAGGCTCTGAATACATGTGCGCAGTGCATTGTTGATGAGTCCTCCATCCTGCTGGAGCCCTGTACGTACATACATGTACACACTTACTGCACAGACTCACAGTGAGAAACAGGAAACCGAGCACAACTTGACTCTTTTGGGCTTTGTTTCCGCCGCATGAATTTTCATAAGTGAAATTTTATGGTAAACTGAGCTTGTGCAGGGAGGGCTGGGTGGGAGCGGTGATGGGGGTTAGCTTCTCTAGACTCCTCTGACACACACTCAAACGCACAGCCACCCACACACATCCACACATATCCTGCCTGGATGCAGCGTGCTCCCTGGAGAGAGATGACAGGTGACACTGTGGTGGTGTTGAGGTAATGGCTCCTCCTGTCCAGCTGAGTGTCTCAGTTCTGTACCACACGAGCACTCGAGGCCTTAAAAAAAAAAAAACAACCCCATACATCTTTTTTTAAACTTCTTTTCATTGTTTTTTTTTTTATCAAATCTTATTACCCAAAAACTGTCAAGCCAACTGTCATCTGGTGTCACTGTTGGAGACAGTTTGGGTTTTTATGCTGGTACGTAGTTTGTCTATATAGACTTTAGATTTACTTCCTAGAGAGGAACATTTAATCATTGCAGTATCCATCCAGCATTAATCTATGAATAGGTAATCAATATTACCATACCATTGTATACATATATATGTTCTGAGACTGACAAACACCCACAGCTGCTCTCTGCCTCCTCCTCTCCTTCTTTCTCTCTCTACCTCACATTTGATATATTTGCTTCTTTGTTTGTGTTTGTCATATGGAGAGATGTAAATTTAGCCACCCCAGGGGAGAGCATCCTCACTAGTGACACAAAAAAGACTGGAGAAAAAAAATTTGAATAACATAAGCCACAAAAAGTGAAGTAAAGGAGGGATTGTGGTTTGGAGATGGAAGGGGGGGGTGACAGAGAACAAGAGAGGAGGTTTGAGATGCGCAGGACTCTGTAAACAGTCGACGCGTGGGCTGGAAAATTAACGCTGCATAAATTGTGCGAAACATGTCCTATTTTCTCTTCTCTCTTTTTTTTTTTTTCCTCTGCACCCTCTTTTAAAGGGGTTCAGGATGCAGGGCTGTCAGATGAACGCCAGACAGGTATTTTCCAACTTCTTTTGATCCCTTTTAAAAACACTTCCCAGTGACAGAGGGGAGGCAGAAAGCAGGTCGCAGTGTGTGTGTGAGGTGCCGGTGGTGAGCGAGGAGGAACAGGAGAGACGAGCAGACAGGAGACACATGTAGACAGACTTTCGCAGTTATCACACCCTCATTGACACTGCCTTTATAGTCCCTGCAACCAGCACCGCTCGCCGGGAGAGCGACGGGGATTTTGTGTCTGATAACCGTGTCAGCGCCTCAGCACATCTGATCTGTGCACACTGGTGCGGTGCTATGGACATATAGTGTATAGCACAGGTGAGCACCGTACACTGAAGGGCCAGGACACAGATGGACAAACATAGCAGAAAACCTACACTGACCCTCGAGCAAATGGAAATGAAAATGAGTTGTGAGTCAGGCCAGGTGTCTAGGTTGAATGCGCTCAAAGAGAAATTAAGGAATAATAATTGATATAAGGAATAACAGATGGAGATCTCCAAGCGTATTAAAGTCACATAACGGTTTTTCTTCTGCCCTCTTGCATGATACAATCAGATTTTTAAGGCCATTCTGTCCGAAACAATAACGCTAACTTCTTTGCTCCTGCTGCTGCTATCGACTTCACCCTTTGTGTCAAACTACATCTGCCTCTGCCTGCTTCACCAGCTAATGAATTCCAAACAGAGTGAAGAAAAGAAAGAAAGAAAAAAAACAAAAACAGAAGCAGAGCATCTCTCATTGCTCTCTCGCTTTCTCTCTCACCATTTCCATTTATAATTTTGATTGTTAATTTGCATGAGAAAAATTAGTTGGGTGACATGCATGATGTTTTCTCCCATCCCCACTGCACCCCCCTCCACCCCCGCCCTTTTCTTTTCTGCTTAATTTTCCCACTAATTATAAGCAGCAATGGCACATTATTTACATAAATAATTGTTGTTCCTTCTGTTCACTCATATTTTCCTCCGTTCTTTCTTTGTCAAAGTTGTTTTGGCATTTGTCGTCCGCAGGGGCAATTCTCCTCTGAGAACATTTTCACGTCTCTCCTGACTGAAATATCTTGGATCTTGAGTGTTTTTCGCCTGATGTTTGTTGTGGTGTTTTGCTGTCCTTTGTTCAATAAATAGATTCATCCTACATTTTTACTTCCTCTCAACACTTTGGAACGCTCATAAATAAATATGTCAGTTGTGAACACTTTTACGCTGTTTTTACTTCAAGCCAGAGCACTTTTCCACTCCTACATCCCTGACTTTGCAGAGAAGGTTATTGTATAAGGGATCAAACACAGGCCTCAGATGTAAGCTGGAGTCAAGATATTTTTTGTTTGTTACGGTATGGTATTGTTCCTGTTATTAAGTAGGTTTCAGTTATAGGGAGCAGGAAAATAATGTCTGTGTGAGTCGTAAACTGTAACAGCTTCTTCTAATGATGTACATCTTTAAAAATGTGTCACAAATATATACTTCCATTCTTTAACAATGAACTATTAATTAATTGTTAATTTCTTAAAATCAGCTGGGCACTGTAGATTTTATCAAATGTTACTCAAACAGGAGTATGTACACATTTGTTGGGGACTATTTTCAGCAGTGGATTAACACACATTTCATGTTTTGATGAGTATTTAAGGCAACAGGATGGTGAATGTGGAATTGACTCAAAATGAACAGTACCCATGTATATTATAATGAAGGAGGATGTCACCCAGTGCAATGAGTGGCTCATTTATGTGTTTTAATAGTTATTGGACAACAATACTGTACTGGAGGAATAAAGTATATCACCCTACACAACCAATACTATAGTAGGATTAATTCATCATTGGTTTTGGTCTTTTCATTGGATTAGTTTGCAACAAGGAATAAGTGATAATCACTCCACACTCAGACTGATGGTTTGTATAATTGTGCCTTTAATTGTTCTTTTACCCCACAGTCCTACTAAGCTGATGTGAAGGCCCAGTTTGTTCTCAGTAACAAGGGGAGCGAGAAGACATTGGGAATGAGGGGCGAGGGCTGCGTGTGGGGTACACACTTTTAATTAAGTGGAGGAAAATGTGCATCAGTAGTGTTGTGAGGGGCGGAGGGCGATCTTCAGAGGCCAATTAATATGGAATACAAAGCAGCGGTGCAATCTGCTCAGGTTTCTGTCCGGATGCGTGACTATATCACACCGGCCATGTCTCTGAGGTATCCAAGATCAAATTAATTTAAACACTCCTCCACTCCCCTACTACCACCACTTCTTTCACTGTCTCTACCCCTTTTTATTGCAACTCTGAACTCTCTATAGCGAAATCTCTCCCTACCAAGCAAATTCACAGTATTATCCCACACAAAATCAGCACAGACACTTTTTCCCTCCATCCCTCCTGCTCACAGGTCAACCCGCAGAAAGTAGTCCCGCAAGTCGGCCAAACATATCAAGACTTTGATCCTCTGACAGACACACTGAAATGGCCAAAGCTCAGCTCAATTTTAGATATGGTCTTCTAAATCACTGCAGAGACACACACACAAAGGGAATCAGACCATTTGTGCGCTCACAGGTGCAATCTTGTTATACCTGCTAGCACTAAAAGTTCTTAATTCTTTTACAGTCTTTCAGCAGCAGAGAAAGCCTGGAGGTTGACATGACATGTCAAAAAAGTGCATTTTGGATTGGTGTGCAGTGTCTTAGTGAGCGTTTTCTTTTCTTATAGCTCTAAATGTATGTTTCTGGAGGTTTTCCATTGTAGCAACAACCCTTACTAGAATCTTAAACGAAACTTCTTAAGCTCATGATGAATGCTGTGCACTCAAGAGGATGAAGGTCTGAATAAGAATGGAACGAAAAGGAAAATCGTGATATATGTCTGTGCTGATGAAGGCCTGACTAAAAGCAAAGAGATAAGGAAGGCTTACAAAGAGGGGAAACCTAATTGTGGAGGAAAGAGAGGGTTGCAGGATTGAGCTCCTCTGTGAGCTGGTTAATTTATAAGACTGGTGGCAGGGGTAACGTGACAGGCCGAGTAATGGTAAGGAATAGTTTGAAAGATTCCTTTGTCTTTCAGGTCAGGCATCCATTCACGTCACTCAATTCCCTCTTCTATCTTCTTTTTCTCACTCTCCTTTTTTTTTTTTTTGGTCTCTCTTCCTTAGCGGACACTCTTGTATTCCCATCCATCGCAGAAGTAATCAATCTTAATCATGGTAATGTATATATATATGTATATATATATACATATATATACACGTTTTTGGCTTGGCTCATCCAGGGAGCAGCGTCTCTGGGCTGGGTCGAGCTGTGTCCTAACACTGAAGGTCTCTTTAAAATTAAAAATATTATACAGATCACGATTCTGTTAAATTTTATGTTTTTATTTTCTATTTAACCTCCATTTTTATTCATGATAAATCTGACACCAGATCTTCTGTCTGCTGTTGAAGTCGGTCTATCTCACTCAGTCACCCTTGCACACTCTCTCTCTCTGTGTCTGTCTCGCTCCTCTACCTCTCTACCTCATTGCCGATGCAGGGAGCATAGCTGCAGCTATAGACCTCTGCTTGGAAACACCCAGCAGACAAGAAAAATGACGGCCAGCGCAATCTCATTTTCTGAGGGGCTGCAAGTCAGGCAGGAAATGGCTATTATTCCATCGACACTGTCGGTATTAAGTTATTTCCTTCTCTAAATACGAGAATGTTCATGAATATCTATTGAGTTCCAGGTGCGAGCGCTGGAGGTTTTGTCGCCACACACTCGGATGATTGCAGCCCTATATTCTGCCCGGTGCACCCTCACTTCTGAGATTGAAGTGAAAGACAATGGTAGTGGAAATTGGCTAATAAATCCAGAGGAGGCAAAGGGCTGTTTGAGCAATACTGCCAGCTCATGCATGCTTTTTAAGAAGAATAAAACCTCCTGGCTCTCCTCAACCTTATGCTTTTCTAAAAGGAGGTGACCAGGCTAAAAGGCTAAATGTCACTCGCCAGGCCCAGGCGATGTTCTCAACAGCTTTGCTTACGTTGGTAGGAACACAATTTTGCAGTGTGGTCAAAGGTCATGCCACATCTACATGTACACAGCATCTATATTTCATAGGAAGGAGATATACATTTCTGCCCATAAGTACACCAGAAACAGTGAGACAGAGGGCGCAGCGTGGAGAAGAGAAGAAGCTCATGACAGAACTAACGGCTATTTGCATTTGTTCTGCATGAGCTTTCTCTCATTCTGCCGTTGGCTGCGTGCTTTGTTTATCATGAATCAGAGCCACATAGCTGCCAGTCATGAGGCAGCGGCAGGGAGGT
Source organism: Gadopsis marmoratus (assembly GCA_036023855.1). Taxonomy (NCBI): domain Eukaryota; kingdom Metazoa; phylum Chordata; class Actinopteri; order Centrarchiformes; family Percichthyidae; genus Gadopsis; species Gadopsis marmoratus. The sequence continues at coordinate 26,670 of JAVQJF010042898.1, forward strand.
GAAAGCCGGAGGAGGACGGCGAGAAAGGAGGGCAGGAGAGCAAAGAGCTGGGGAAAGAGGATGATGACCAGCAGCCAATCTAGGATTTGAGTGACCAGTTACCTCCCACTGCACAGCGACACAGAAGGCAGCCAGCAGGAAAAAAAAAAAAAAAAAGAGAGAGAGCTGTGGAGCTCTGCTTACATATGTCCAGTGAGAGGCAGTCCATCGTGAAGAGGAGACGGGGGCAGAATTGATTGAAGGTGGTGGACCATAAATGAAGGTATTGATTTCGGGGTCAAAGTCGCAGGATGAGGTCTTGAAATAAATTGAAATAAACATATCAATACATCAAGTATATTACACCCCGAGCACACACATACACTTTCACAGATATATTATGAACCTTGTTTAGCTTAATAGATGGTTGATTAATGCACATGTAATGGCTTTTATCGATAACTGGATGAAATAAGCAAACTAGGCCATCATTTCTGATTACGACTGTTTTAAGCATGTGTTTTAGTGAGGAATATCACATGTCTGCTGATTTAGGTGAATTAGCGATTGCTGACTATAATGAGGAGATGATTTTTTATCATCTCTTGGCAATATCTGCCATAAAACAGACACTATAACGCAGCATGTGCTTCTTTATACAGTCATGTGATTTTCCGTCTCAAGGAGATTAACTGCAGTGAGTCATTCCGTCATTTATTACGTGCGCTCTTCAAAAAATGGGTTTGAAACACACATTTGACAATAAAAAGAATTTCATAAAAAGCAGGTGTGAGTGATACCAGTCACTTTTTGGAATTTGAAAATTCATCTCATCTGCATAATAAAAGAATAAAGAGAGCCCTATAAAGTGAGCACTCAGGAAAGGTTAAAGCACTTCCAATTTATAGGTCAGAGGGAGACGCTTTAGCTGGAAGAGGGGGAGAAATTACTTGGCTGGGAGACCAACAGAATGTCAGTGTAAAGACATGGCAGCCAATTAAGAGAAAGGTCAGACCATAAAAGAGGAAGCAGCACAGGAAAGGCTTTGCACACAAGGCAACGACATCGCCTCTTTTTCAACAATCTCTCGTTCCACAATCGCTCTGATGCTCGCAAAATGTCTTTATGCCTTTTATAACGACAATTTGTTTTATGAACCGCGATTCATAGATGATTATTCAGATGAATAAAAGTTTATGTCCAGCTGCAGGGGAACTGGCAGCCCAGCCCTGTTCAAACATCACTGTATACTGAATTAAACAGAAACTTTCTGAGAAGGAATAAAACCAACATGTTGTACACAAAAGTCATGTAAATCCAGAGGATGATCTCAGGTGCTAAACCAAAGCAACATGAGTGCTGATCTTAATAATCATGCTTCCTTATGTAGCACTTGCTTCCTCACTCTTTAATGTCTGTAGCTATAACGATGTAACAAGTGGGTGCAACAAATTTGTCTCATCTTAAATCAACGTAACCTTGCTGTGTCTGCCTAATAAAATACAGACCATATTGCTTTTCCTTGAATAAAAATGCCATTGTGTAAATACTTTAAACTGTCCCCCTTTGCTCCTTACCAGAGCCAGTTTCTGCTACATGACCTCACTTAAAAATTAAAAACACCTGGAACTGCATAAAAATGAAGTTAACCACACGATCAAATAACTGGTGACATTTTGGTGACAAGCACTTATTACTGTCTTTAAACTCCACTGCCTGAGGATGATTTCAACATCAATTTGACTCAAACTTTTGCTCAAATACTAACTGATGCTAACCAGCCAGTCCTTCTTCTCTTTATTTAAAACAAACCACTACTTGTACAACTTGTATCTGTTATGCATCCGGTGATTTTCCCTGAGAAACATTGCCTGAGTGTATTTGGAAAAGCAATATTTATCCTTAAACCTGAAATAACAAATTTTTCACCCAAGCGTGCTAACAAGCAGATGCCTATTTTACACATCCAGCAAATAGGGGACAACTTTAGCATTTATTTGGAGTCTTGTTTATGTCCATCTGACGAATGTCCAATGTCCAATATTCACTCTCCTTTTAGCTCTGTTTTTGATCTGGCTCTCTTTAGCTGCAAAATGCTCGTTCACCAGCTAATCACTAACGTTGTCTGTGTTCCATTTGGTGCTGGGCAGGTAGCGTACAGTAGAGGTTGTTCACCGGAAACAGCTGCCTGCTGCCGTTGAAAACTACACGGATAAGAGTAATCAGTTAAGTAAAGACAGTATAATCCGGTTAGCAGAGTCGAGTGAAAATTCTCTGTTTGTTCATCACTACAAGCGACCCCGTTCACAAACAAGTACTCATATCATCCATTGATATTATAAATAAATTGACTATAGCTGCTTTAAAGAACTTGATTTAGATTTGATGCATTTTAGCAACCACCACATTCAACAGTTTAACTGTTCAACTTCTTACTTCATTTAGTGAAAATCTACATGATGAATGACCAGTTCGCTCCACCACATCCTGCATTCTAGCCACAGAAAGCCAGTACATCCTCATTATAGCAGATAATGTTTTTCATTCAGTGCTAATGAGCAATTCGGAATTAAACGGTCGTTGTAATAATTGCAACTGCAGCAGTTCATCTTTCTCACCAGTCTCCAAGCCACCTGAAAACAGTTATTTAACCATGTGCATTAAACCCCAGCAGATACAGACGTGCACTCACGCAATGTGAGGATGATTAATGTAATTCCAAACCAGACATTTCGCTCTGAAATCTTGCGAAAGGTGATTTGCTGCAGGAAGACGACAGTGTTTCTGGTCAAACAAAAAGGATCTTACTCTTTAACAACAAGGTCTGTCTCTGTAGGGATCCTTTCCATAATGTTGTCAGAGACTTAGAATAAAAACCTGAGCCTGTCTGTGGCAAAAACAAGCCCTTTTAGTGGATACACTTTAACAGACGCAGTTGCCCACAAGAATTATGTTGCAGCCATTGCAGCCCATCTTTCAGCTGCCGGCTGAGGCGATCTACTGGATTAATTCCAAACCTTTTTGTATCTATTAGTCATTTACACCCCAAGATATGTAAAAATACAGTCCATGTTTCAAAATACCATAATTAACCTTTAAAATGCTGGGTGGTTGGTGAGGTTAAATGTCCCTCTGTAGTTTTGTCATGAATAATACTTAAATGACTTGGTTTGAGGAATCATTCTATTCCATCTCACTCTCCCTTTCTGTCTCACAGTGATGAATGTGTTCACATATGCATTTCTGTGTATATTTCTAGTTCCATCACCTCCACATCACAGCACAGACCTCCTGTTTCTCCAGGGACTTCAGGCCAGCCTCTCAGCTTCAGCAACAACGTCACAGGTCACTCCACAAGGCCTGCCCAGCAGGAAGTGAGGTCATCATGGCTGTGAAACAGTCTCACTTGGAAAGGTTTCTGGTTCCTCCTTCCCGCTCCCCTGGACGCAGCCTTCGCCTTCACCTGAGGACCAGTCAACCATGGCCTTCGTTCCCTGCCTCATTTGCGGAATATAGTTTCTTCTTTGTCCAAGTGGTGGCAGGTGGGGGTGGAGGAGTTGTCAGGTCCAGCTATTTTCAGAACGAAAGGAGCGTGAGGGGGAAATACTATCACGGGGAGCATATGTGCGCAAAAGGATGGGAGTCTTTTGGAGTCCTAGATTACATTTGCCAAGGTAATGAGACAGAACAAAAGCTGTCTAATATCAAGCTGTTCAAATGTATTCCTCGTGTAGTTAACACTGTTTTTTTCCCAGAGGCTGAGAACTGACAGTGATTATATCTTTCCTCTGTGCGAAACCTGAAACAAAATGTGATATTTGTGAAGTTAAGCATGATAAAAAAGACACCTAGTAATACAACTAAAATAACTCAAACTTAAAATAATTATAATACTGCTTTAAAAGATATTTGGTAACACAAATCGTCGCTTGACCACTCAGAATCAGTTTTGGAAACTAACACTATATGTTAAAGTGATTTGAGTTTCTTCTTTACAATAAATGTTCGGCCAAAAATTATTGTTCATTTAATACCAAAGTTCAAGCGACATCAGTACATGGTAGCAGTGACAACTTGCCCTGTCCTTGCTTTCCAACACCTTCTGAGCAGCTGGCCAGGCACATGGGCATGGGAGCGTGGCATGACGAATGACATGTATAATGGGAAGTGGCGTGACAATTAGGGTGCTTATGTGGTACTGGAGGTGGGCTGGGTGTGGAAGGGCAGCCAGGATCCCTCCCTGCTGTAATAAAAACTGCTCTTTAACATGCCACAAAATGCAAAACACATCTCTTCCTGTGTGCTTTAACATTTTCCTGGGAAGACCAGCATTTCACAGGGGTTTAGAACAGCTAACGTAAGAGCTTTCAAATGTAATATCAGTCAGCAGTGAGAAATATTAAAAGGACATTTTATCAAGATGGAAATGTAGCATTATATTACTTTAAACATGTCACACACTCCATAAAATTAGTTTGTAGGAAAGAACCTGGACATCAGGGACTAAATACAGTTCACACCCTCATCATACTGAGGCCCACTGCCAGCGACTTACTGCCAAAAAGGACAAGGCAATGATGAATTATGAGAATGATGAAGAGATGGAGGGTGGGAAATCATCAGCATATAAAAGCTACAAAAAGCTGAGACTGAATAATCTAAGCATCTAATCTAAGCATGTGAAAATTAGTTTTCATATCAATAACTTTACTATTCCAACAATTACAGTGTTACATGCTATTTTACAGTTTGACTCACAGTTAAATTGACTTAAAATCATTCATCTGAATATTTGTCCACAATCACACCGACTACATATGCACTCACCTACTGTATGTTCGCATGCATACATCTATAATACAATCAATAATGACATATACGTCTGTGAAAATCAAGATAATTAATTCAGGCAGTATCCAAAGCTACTAAGTTGCTAAAGGATAAAATATAAAATGCTATTAAATATCTGTAAGCACATACACAAAGAAAAACCAAAACAATGTATGCATGTGTTCACATATGAAAGGATGAAAGGTGCTGATCCTGCATGTGTGCATATGCACATCGAGCAGAAATACTGCATGCACAATAATCACATTTCCCACTTACAGTCATAATTTAAATACATGTATCTCTGCACTATTCTGTATATGAATGGACACATGACAGCAATTACGATTCAACTGATTTGACCTGCTTTTGGATCTAAGACCTCAACAGACAACAGACAATCCCTTTCAGTGCTTCACCTTTAACTGAAACTGCAATGGCTTCAAGTGCTTCAAGTGCAGTTCCCATACAATATTTCACATACATAGAATTAACATTTTAAGACATTTTAACCTGTTTACAGCAAAGGAGCCACATCAAGTTTCATTCAGAAAATCTTGCCTTTTCTAGATTTGGACGCTCATCTAAAAATTGAAGAGGATCAAAGTCTACAAAGCTTACAGGTCTTGGAGGGTACTACTGCATATGTGAAAAAAGTTGGGCTTTTAGTGGCCTCTGCCTGAGGCTACTAGCATAACACACCCAAATCTCCAACCAAACAGTCAGCATTGCATTCTGGGTAATGTACAGTAGGTGCCAGGTTTCAACAAGGAAGAAGGATGTGTGGAATTAAAATAAAAAGCCAATATCTCTGGTTCTGCTGCATCGATTTTGATCCTTTCATGTAAACTGTCCATCGTGAGTCATCCAATGTCATTGAATACAATGCTAAATTGGTGGAGTACTCATAACAAACTATGTTTACGATGAGAATGGGGCGCCTGTGAACTGACACAGAATGCACAGATTTCTACAAGCTAAATCCAAGCACGACAGCACAAGCCAGCTGATCTTAATACCTTCACTATGGCCACTAACTCAAGCAGAATGTACAGAACCCATCTTGGTAAACCTGCTGTAAAAGAGCATTTCAGTCATATTTTGTGAACAACTGAAATATGCACATGACTGAAAATATATTATTTGAATATTAGCTGATCTTTGTCCTAAGCAGGTGCATTTAGTGTTGATGGTTAAAAGTTAAATGTCTTCCCTGTACAGTATGGGGGCCATGCTATTCTTTAGACAGCAGAGCAGAATGGGAGGTTACGGTACAGAGGCCTCACTCTAGGGGTCTAGGGTTTTGGCAGTATATTTACATTGTAATTAGGAGTTAATTGTCCTAATTAGAATCCCCCAAACCCTGATTACTCCAAGTCTTGCAACCTGCTGAGCCAAACAACCTGACTTTGCTTCAGTCGTCAACCTAGACACCCTGCATAATGCTTGTTCCAAGAGCATGGTGTAATAAGCATATAATTTTCCAAAGGGCTCTGATGACTATGAAGGGACTACTCAAAACTGCCCGGGGAGCATTGAGAAAAATGGATTTCCTGAAAATGTGTTTCTTGCCTAAGGCTGGCTATACAGTATGTTAGCAGAGGAAACCATATGCAGAGGCCTGCAGAGACAGCCTTTGTCACAAACTGCATCCTACAGGAATCCTCTATTGATTTTTATTCAGCAGATTTTACGAGATCAATTTTCATACCATCACATCACATTTTCCTTTCTCTCCCTCCATCCCATGTCCCCCTTTTCTTTTCTTTGTATGATTCTGCATCTTCTCCAAAATCAATGTCATGGGCATCTGTCCTGGCCTCTGTGGGGAGGGGAGGGGAGGGGAGGGGAGGGGAGGGGAGGAGAGGGGGGAGCAACAAGTGGAACATAAATACACCTGTCCCCCTCACCCCTCTCTACCTGCCCTCATGGGGCTGCTGGGCAGAAGGCCCCATCAACGGCCCATCTGAGCCCTGTAACCAGCACTGCCAAGCCCAGCTCCCAGTAGAGCACACTGGGCTGACACTCCAAACGGTGTGTGTGGGGACATTGGGCAGGCTGACTGTCTGGCTGGCTGGCCGGCTGGCTGGCTGCTGTGCTGGAGGGAAGTATGGAGCATGTCAAACAACAGCCAGTCTCTCCTGGGGCTCCACACGGCTGGACAGGCCTGACGCTCTCAGGCGTGTGGGGCTGAATCGATCCACAGCCAAGTCATGAGAGGTCACCCCACATCAATGATAGCAAGGAAGGACCATAGCAGAATGTGCTCAGTGCCTTTAAACTGTGATTCTTGACATATTGTACTGTATTTCAGGCTTTCTACATTTTTGTCTCACGGTTTTTGTATGGCTAGATCTAATCCAGTTCAAGGCTGAGCTTCTCCAGGCTGCAACTTTAGCAAATGTGCATGAAAGACATGAGAGACATGACCTGTGTGTTTAACGTCGAATTGAATGTGAAATAAATTCTTGCTAAGAAATCAGTGCTTGTTTTGACTAGTGTAGCGTTTGACTAGTATTTGGTCAAAACTGTATTAACCATGAAGAAGACTGAAGTTTTATTTATTGTAAATAAATAAAGTTTTGACCAAATACGTCAACTATAAGTACGCTAGTATTAGCAAAAATAAATTTTCTTTCATTTTTGTAGTGACAGCACCCCTCACATGAGTGTTCTCAAATAGTCTGATACTATCTTGTCATTTGTTTGGTGCAATATCTGTGTGGACAGGCGCTAAAAATAATGTCATTTCCGTTTCAGCAGTCACATAGTTTACCAGTTGGCCAAAAAGTCGATTGGAAATCAGTGCTAAAGTTGAATACAATCTTACCGTACAATATGTCCTTCCAAATGTTGAACGTTGTAAAGGGACAGACTGCTAAAACTGTTAATGGTATATAACCAACGATATGTGGGTTTGAAGTAGCTCAGCAGATAGCAAAAAAAGAAAAAAAAAACACACATTTTGCAGCTTCAACGTTTGTAGGCTATATAGTTCTCCAGTCAGTATTGCACCATGGTAGCTGACAGTGCGTCTCCTAGCAACACCAGCCCTCAAATGTCAGTCATCTGCTGCCATGGGAAACGCCCATCCAGATGATACTGTATATGGCTACAGTTTTATTACAGTTTTTCCTTACACTTATAGTAAGGAATTAAAAATCAATTTTGGCTTTAATAGCCTATTTGTACTAACAAATACATCTTTCCTGTTTTGGATTCACCTTCAAACAGGAAGTTGGATCAACAAATAAGCCTGTTTGATGCAAAGAATCCATAACATCTTTCTGTGCATAGATCTGCAGAGGTGTTATTTTGTTCTCAGGTGTGTCTCACCCCATTTCTTTTGTTTTCCCTGCAGAAACCACTAAATTAACAGACTAAAAACACAGGGACAGCCTCTCCATGTGTGATCTGTGCTTAGCCCACACTGCTCGCTCACATCATTTAATGAACCAAGTCCTCTCACTAATGAGGCTAGCAAAGGACTCAGGGGTCAAGTTCTCTCTCTCTCTCTCTCTCTCACACACACACACTTTGCCTCCACTCCACGCTCATTTTTGAAGCTCTGTATTAAAGAAAATGTAGCAGTATAATTTAGAGGCTCTTAGTTAATTGGTACGGACAGGTCAGAGTCTCTTCATTAGATTTAAGTTCATTAACCTTTGACGACATCAGGCGATGTGATATGAAAATGCCTCTTTCTTTTATCACATTGTTGAGAGAAATCATGACCTAAATGACCTCAGGAGATGCCATCTGCCATTTTAGCCATTAAAAAGGCTTAAATTGTCAACCTGTTCAACAACATGATTATTTTGATTATTATTATGAATTATAAATAAACTCGTGCTTCATGGCTTGCCTAATAACAGAACAGTAAACCTTGGCCTCTCTTGGCTTTTTGTCTAAATATGTGATGCTGTGCAGCCTCAGTAATGAAGTGGATTTAGACAACCAATCACCATTCGGGGGGATTCTGTCTTGACAGGAGAATCTCTTTGTAATTTTGAAGGCGATTATTTTGAATATAAGGCAAATAAACATAGCTGTTACCCTAGAGACTGAGACAGACATTCTGGTGATGAATCTTGTATCTGTGCATCTGAAGGCATCCTTCAGTGAGAGGCATACACAATCACAAGAAAATAATGCTGACATGCCCGCACACACACACACACACACAACATACACGCAATCAGATTCTCCATCTCTGCAGGTGCTGTCATGGGCCCACTCTTCAGCCTCCCATCTTTTCCCCAGCTCTCCTCTTCTTCCTTTGTTCCCAGACTGCACACCGACATGTCCAGGTCTCGCCTCTGGGGAGTTTAGCCTGGCAGGAGGCTTGTTTTCAGAGCTTTGCTCTTTTTTCCCTTCCTCTTCTTCTCCTTTCTCCTTGCTGGGTTTTTTCGTCTGTACCGGTGCTGGCTAATTACCGGCACATTCTTCTCCTGCCAACAGCGTGCTGCTGCTGTCGATCGCCTACCCGCCACCCACCCCACTACCACTACCACCCCCACCCCTCTGTTTCTCTCTTCCCCATCACTACGAGAGAGCGGAGAAAGGAGGTGGAGGGAAGGGCCGGGGTACAGATGTGTATTAATGAAGCAGTGAAGGGCAGGGGGTGACTCATAGAGAGGGAAAGAGAGAGGGAGGGAAAGAGGAGCAAGAGGCTATTTGCATGCAGAGACAACGAGATTCACCACTTCTACAATGCCTTTCTCTCTCCCTCTATCTTTCTGTGTCTCTCTCCCTCCACGTCCTCTCTTCCCATCATCCTGCATTCTCTTACTTTCTAGCTCTCTCCCTCTTCGCTCCCTCTCTCTCCTCTACCTCCTTGCCTCTCTCCTTTGCTCTCCGGCTTGCTGCCACTGCTGATTTGAATAATTCAGCACAAGCCGGTATTCTCCAGGGCCCCATTGTCTGTGCGCGGCAGGAGAATGAGAAGGAGAGAGATAGGCAAAGAGAGGGAAAGAAGAGAGAGAGGGGGGAGTGGAGGCCAGTGTGTGTACAAGTGCGTGGGGGAGGTGGGAGGTCCATCCTGCCTGCTTTCACCTAGCTGTGGTGTAAATCAGGCACTAATGAGGTAGAGGAGGAATACCTAGGCCTCGTAACAGACTACAGAAACCATCGCCATGCAAGTGCACTAATGCACACAGGTAGACACACATTTAGCAGTCTACATGCATACAAAACCTCTATAACCTTCACTGCTCTGCTGTGTTTTGGTTATTGACTTGTTGCTAACCCTCACTCCCATGTGTGCTCAACCCGGCGCATGTTCAGTGTCATCCTGCAGGAGGAGGAATATTGGCAAAGAAAGCAATGGTCTCAACAAACAAGAAAAACAATCAGTGTAGCTAATCAGTAGCAGCATGGTTAAAGTCAAATGTTTCTAAGTGGTCAGCAACACTTAAAATTGCTGCTGTATTTGCATTAATCATAATGAATTCATCATGAAAAGAGAAACTGAGAAACATCAAGATGAAACCGCACTGGTACTGACTGATTGCTAGCATGAATAGGAAGCATTTTTTTTCTCTTTGTCTGTTGAAATATTGTTACTGTATATAGACAATGGCTCTGTAATCTAAAAGCCATCATAGAATTTTTATCGTGGAATGCGTGTCTTCTCCCTGGAGATTTTCCAATGTAATACTTTTGCCGCGATGACCATTTGTGTTTTTTACAGCTGCATGAAGAAGTGTAAGAATTGCATGTTGAATACACTGCAAAAGAAGACATTTGTCTGTCTATTACAGACCATAATTTGACTTTTCCACACTTCCCAGAAATAGTTCATCAGCTTCATATTGAGCCCTGAAAGACTGAAGGCCAAAACCAAACAGATGCTCTTTCATTTTGTCTCTTTAGTTCTCTTTGACTTTTGCACTCTCTTTTGCTGTTGAACCTCCTTGATCTTCACCTTGCATCAACCCATCTGTCACACTAACCACTAGTCACTCAGCCCTCCATCTCACCATCCACCCACTGACTCTCATGAGAGGGGAGGGGGCTGAAAAACCGTCCCGCCCATGGAAACTTCCCCAAATGACAGACTGGACTCAGATCAGCTGAATGTGACAAAGCTCCAGAGACTGTAGTCTACACTGCAGCTTCTTCACACCCTATTGGTGATTTGTTCCCATAAGAAAATATGTCAGTAATAGCTACACCTTCATGAATATGGACCAATGTGGAAGCGTTGTACTGTCTACACAGTGACTTCAGTCAAGTACCTGTCTCTTAGGAGATGACATACTAACCCGTTAGAAGTAGGATACTTAGTTTCTCAAAAAAAAAGATAGAAAGAAAGAAACATATAATGTCTAGACTTCAAAGGAATGATGCAAATGTTGTGAAAGGGCTTTCTTTTGTAAGTCTTGTGAACTTGCTGTCAGACATTGTAAAATGTGCATTTTAAAACATTTGGGAGTGCAGATTCAAAACTAAGTATTGCACATTACTTCTATATTTGGCTCCACTGGGTGAGGAACTCAATAAAAAAAACAATGAGTATGGGGGAGGCATGATCACAAGTTTTTTTATATAGAGGAACTGATTCCCTGGGTACATTTTACAACTGTAATAATGTAATATGGGGAACATTTATTGGGTTGTTTATCTGAAATAACAAGCTAACAACGTGTTAGATAGGCTCAATTAACCAGTGAATCACAAAACCAGCTTAATGCCGGTGCCTTCTCCTCATTTTCTCTTTTCTCAATTTCTGCTTGTTTGCTATCCTCCACCCCCATCTAGTTAAGAGGTCTAAATGTTTAGCCATCAGGATAAGGGGAAAGCCAATTCTTTAGACTGCATTATCAAAGCGTCACGTGATAAATGAATCCACGTGAATATAATGGTCAAATAATCAGCTTCAGGAATTTGCTGAATGAATCAAAACGTATCCCTGCGATAATTTTACTCAATGAGAGGAAAGGCCAGAGAGTAACTTTTCACTGTTTGCACTCTGGGCCCTCTCACTTTGTCTGCGGTCCCCCATCACTCGTCTTGCCAAAAGCAGTGACTGGAGGAGGGCGGAATTCCTCCAGGCCAACTGCAGATTTGAGAGAAAGATTGAGTGAAATGAAAAAAAGGGAATGAAATGGCAGCAAAGAGAAAGACAGAATGTCATTAACGTAAACGATATTATAGTCTGTGTGATGGTTTAGCTGGTAGCTCGTGTTTGCTGTGTGGACAGAATTATGAATTCAGTCATCGTCATGGCCGTCAGGGAGTTATATAGATAAAGAGAGAAAGAAAGAAAGAAACATAGAAAGAAAGATATTCGACATCTGCTATGCAGCTGGGAGTATTTCTAAGGGACGCCAAGAGAAAAAGGAATTAAACGCACGGAGGAGGAGCTGAGAAAAGTCTGGGAGAGAAGAGAAACACGGGATCCAAAATGGCTGGACTGGATTAAAATGGCAGGAGAAAAGGAACGCCTTTCTGTTTACAGAGTCATATTAACCTGGTTGTATATCCATGTGAAATGCGACTGATGTCTTTCCCATGGTTAACTCTAGAAGTACAACCTCCTTTTCCGATAAAGGTGAGGCAATTTGCACCTTGAGTCAAGTTTCACTTAATAAGTTGTACATTTATACCACGTCAGGGTTGATGTAACAGCAATCTGCAGTTGCTGAATGCAAATTCAAAGTCCTCATCCTCTTCCTCATAACAGCTTCTCAACAGCTGAAAAAGTGTCCATGAAAACAGGGCCACACACACACACACACACACACGCCGCGTGGCAGAGTGGGGACCCAGCACCGAGCTTGGCCCGAGCAGCATCACTCCTACAGGCCCTGACAGTAATCAGGAGGAGATGTGAATGCTGAGGAAGTGTCAACAGAAACAAACCCTGTGCTTCGTTTAGGCCAGATTGAACTGATAGCTCATTGCCAGTGACATAATTTAGATGAATGGTGGGTGCAATCCATCAGAAGAGTATCACTGGTGTGAGTGTGAGTGTGGGGAAAGGGAGGGGGGCGACCCTCTCCGTGCCTGGCTGCCAGTAGGGATCCCATTACCCTACACCTGTTAACAACACCAATCCCCTTGTATAAACAGTAAAGTGATCCTTTTATCGAAGACAGGGGGACAGAAAGGGACAGACGGAGAGACAGAGAGAGAATGTGAGAGGAAAGACGAAAAGAGGAAAGAGGAGAGATGAAGAGGGAGGAATAAAGAAATGTTTTCTTGTTTGGTTTTAGACAGACTAGCACCCCTGGACATGATGGATGAACCCAGGGTCTGGAGAGACAAGTCATGGACAGATGGCTCAGACACACGCTCACAACACAGCCACTTCCAGACTAAAGCAAGAGGGACATCTAGTGGTGGAGAGTTTAACTCCACCACAGCTATATGTTCCTCCTTCATGAACTGGTCAAGCAAATGTTTTTTAAATGTCAAGTTTCAGACCTGTCAAGATTTGAAAATGTTTTATGTTATTTACCTTATTATTATGCAATGAAAGGATTCCTCACAGCAAATATCTATTAAACTCTTCAGATTAGGAAACATATCTGTCAATTTAAAAGCCTGCAAATGTAAATATCTGGCATAATTACAAAGGTCTAGTGAATTCAGGCCGTTCATAATCATTTGGAGAAATCAAATTTTTTATTTATTTATTTTTATAAAGGGAGAAATACACTGAACTATAATGTGAATCTGAATTATGGAGTCCTTTATCTGAGCACTTTGGCTGATACTGCTTTTATCCTTTGTTAAGCTGATTCTAAAAGTTGCAAGGGTAGACTGTATATGTAATTGTCTTTGGCTGAGGCACTTGAGTGAGAGATCATTCTCAGCAATGTGTTAACACTTTTAATTAGAGCCAAATATGCTCTATGTGATCGAGGTACAGTAGGATTCATTTGTTGGAATCGATCCTCACTTTTATAGATGCAAGAGAAGAACGTATACCAATGATTCAGAGTAAAAGAACTATACAAAAAAGTATTTCAAACCTTTGTGTAAAGAGGTTTTACATGTTAATAGCAACATATACGCTTTATATACACAACATCTTCAGTAATCATCTTCCGTTCTTTTCTCTAAATTCAAAATCCACGACAGAAAAAGAGGTTTTCCTGTTGTAAATGCGGCGCCAGCCAATCACATACCTCCAGATAGCTTATCTGCATATACACCCATTTTTCTGCAACAAAGATGAGCACTCTGCCATGAAACATATTGTTATTTAGTCGGATATAGAGGAGAATCATTATAGCAAGTAAGTGGCCATTATCTGCCACTGAAAGGCATTTTTTATGTTTTTGTAGAGTTTTGTAAGGGGGTGTACATTATTATCCCTCGATGAATGGCTCATGCAGAAAAAGAATTACTACTTTTGGGTAAAAGCAGTTGTGTCAAGCAGTATGCTAATTGCCTTTTTTCAGACAGTTAATATAATAAGCCAAAAATCAAAAGCTGTCCAGAATTGGACTAAATTACCCTCCTATAGGTGGGGAGAGGGTTTATAGTCACCCCTGAATAATCTTAAGAGTCAGAAAAACACAGAGCAGTGACCTGGCAGGTTTTAAAGTAATCATTAACTGTTTGATTGCTGTGGAGGCCACAAGTATCTGCATGCTTTTGCCATTAGTTCAGTTTTCACTATCAACTTGATTTATTTTGGAGGAAGCCAATAAGGCTGTTTTCATGGGGGACGGCTGTTTTTCGGTTAACTCTTTTCAGCTACAGTTTTACATGACTTTCTACTGACTTAACGCAGGTGAGGAGAGTTGCAACAGCACATCAAGGCTTTAGGACTGAGGTGTTGACAGACTGCCTTCACCTGCTTTTGAGAAATGGCCATGTCTACGGCTTCCCATCTGTCCATCTCATCCTATTGTGAAAGCTCTATTTAGGCTAATTCAGTTTTGTTTTGGAATTGATTTCAACACAAAGCCCCAGATCATAGAATTATAAAAAATTACTATCAAGAAAAGAATCTGTATGAAACACTATTGGGGAGTAATGACCCAGGAGAACATGGTTACCATTCTCATCTGTTGGTTAAATATGTAGCTAATGCTAGGAGATGGTTAGCTTAGCATAAAAGTGGAAGCAGTGGAAACAACTAGCCTGCTCTGTCCACTCCAAATGTAAAAGGTATCTACCTACCAGCACCTCTAATCTAACAAATTATAACATGTATTTGGTTTAATCTGTACATAAATCATTGTGTAAAAATTCATTGTGGTTTTATGTGAGAGTATAATGTACCAGGCTAATATCTTGTCCAGGAACAGTGACTTCCTGGAGTCACGGCTAGTTGTCTGGCAAGCTCCAGTGACAAGACTCCTGGTTTTTGTATGGACTAAACAGATGGGATATAACATCTTAGCGCTGGTGAACATTGGATGTACTGGTAGGCAGATATTGTCACCTTTGGACAGGGCCAGATTAGCTGTTTCCCCTTACTTTGTACTAAGCTAAGCGGCTACTTGCTGTAGCATCATATTTAACGGACAAATATGAGACTGGTATTAATCTTCCAATCTAACTCTCTGCAAGAAAGCAAATAAGTGTACTTCCCAGAATGTTACAAAAATATGTTCCTTTAACATGGCAAAGTATTGACTAAATGGACTAAAAGCCTTAATGGAGACACAGGATGACAGCAGTTCCCATAGGCCTAGGAAGGAGAGTAGTTCTAAATATCACATTCATTAGTAAAACCACCAGAAATTGTGAATGCTATAATGTGATGCATGTGTAATAGCCTATTAGTATTAAATACAAACCTGCGGGAACTATAAAAGTGTTAAACTATGTGAACCAACCTGTGTAGAAACCTATTCAGGAATGTTTTAGTTTCTAAATGAAGCATTTCCCATTTCCACAATGCTAATGACAGTGCCACTAATTCTCTCCATTTCCATCTCATCAGTCCACAGTATCACTTATCAATGAGTTTGTGTAAATTACAGCATGTGGGAGCAGCTCAACTAACAGCATTCATCCTCAGAAGAGTTTCTCCCTTACTCTTGCTCCCCTCCTCCCCTCCTCCCTTCTCTCTACCTCTACTTTCACTCTCATATTGTGTCTAACGAGTCACGTCCATCTAGCAATTATTATGAAATTAAAGCTATTTTCCATGGCCGATGTTTGCCCCGGTAATAACCACAGAGAGATAGGATTCATTCATTTAGCATTTTAGTTCAGCTCAATTCCTGTCGCATTAGCAAGAGGAGCAAAATCAGAGTGTCACTCAGATATTCTGCTTAATGGTTTGGCAATGGCCTGGCCTTTTTTTTTCTCCTTTTCCTTTCGTGATCCTCCTAACCCTATCTCCCTGCCAATTACGCTGTTTAATCTATATGTAGATAATGGTGTCCAGACCCTCCCCGTTGAAATGTCAGGTGTGAAGAGGTTATTAGCTAACTTTTAATTACTGTCCATCACTCACCAGCCAACAGGACAGATTGGCCCTCTTTCCGACTGTCCACTTATCTGGTCTCTGAATGTTGGCTGCAGGCGGGGAAAAGAAAGACGTTTAGGAAGCACCAGGTCTCTGACTTAATATCACCATTTTTACACTATTAACAGGACTTAGTGATTGGGAGAAAGACACGGAAGGGAGGAGGAAGTGGTGTGACCAAGTGGATCATGTGTCAAATGGTTTAATGGAAGATGATTTAAAGGTTTAGGAGCAGAAATATGAGGACATGAAGCAAGAATCAGCAAAGAAGAACGTGGTTGTGGGATAGCGCTGCAGAAACCTCAGGGTCACAGTCATTTTGCACAAACATAAAGCAACAGGAGTCTGTGCTCTCAGATTTTCCAAAATACCACATTATGTTGTGTGGTTCTACAGACACTGAGTCATGTCAGTCCCAGTGTGAAGAACCTGCAGGCAGGGTAAAACAGAGATTGCCCTGTTCCCAGAGATTAGCTGGATTTTCCTGTTCTTCAAATGTTTTAAAAGCCTGCAAACCATTTTCGTAAACTCCCCCTGCCCTTGTATTAAAGCCCCCATTGTACATTTTTAAAGACCCACAACCCCTGACCCAAATTCTGCTGCTTTCCACTTCCATTCCTGCTCTCCAATACTTGTATTGGGGCCCAAAATAATATGATTACCGGCTGTGAGCTCTGAGGTCTGTCTGTATCTGCTATGTAGCAGAGGGCTAACTTTGTGATATGTGAAGAAATATGCAACTGTGAGAAGAAAAAAAAAAAAAAGGAGAATCAAATTTTGCTTTGCTTCAAATTTAGGAAGCATAAAAGACGTCTCTAACAAGACAAGAAAGAACAATCAGACAAACATTTTCAGACTTCACATTCTGCAACAAAGTCACATATTTCTTCATAACTTGCTTGACACCTGCTTGTGTCTACAAGAGATAATTGCAACTTTAAGTAAAATGCATGTATTGTGAAATGCAACTTAAGCACCTTTTTGGGGGGCAAAGTTTCAGTGGTGTTTGTAATGGTGCTTGCAATAGAGATTTTGCAAGGAAGCGTTTGTATGATTTGTCTGGCGCGCTACATCTCCAGTATATTTAGAAATAAAGAACCTCACCACTAAATTAAACACGATTACACTGGTTCATGTGTATTTGCAAACGTATACCTGTATGAGCAGCATGGACTGTTCAAGCTTGTAAAACACATTTAACAAGCGTGAATAAAGAGCAGGCCTAAATAAGACTTGTACCCTAAAAATAGAAAATCTCAACATTGTCACCAGGTTCACACATCAAGCAAAGACACATACAAACACACCTGCAGGGAGAGCAATCTATATTCAGCCCTTGAACTGTCTTTGAGCGGATTTACTATTTTAAACTCTGCAGGGCCGAGCACTGCTGATTACAGCGCCACGGAGAGAAATACTTCCCAAGCTCACTTTTTCTTTTCCTCCCCTGCCATCTTTTACAGCTTACAGACAAATTCCGTTGGAGGCAGTGAGCTGTTATTTCAGCAGACATCCTCCCTGTGATGGAGGCTCTGGTTACAGAGAGCTGCTTCTGGATCACACACATAAACACAGACACACACACACACGTATGCACCATGCACAGACATTCCTCATTTTACTCAGGGGAAGAGACAAATGGAAATAGATAATCGGTAAAATCTCCAGATATTCTGAAACGATGAGATAATTCTGGAATAATATCTTGCCAGCCTGCACTATTTCTTCTCCACAACTCTCTCTTTCTCTCTCCCCCTCTCTTTCTGGGCCTCAAATGTCTCTGTGGCATCCAAGTCCCAGTAAACTTGAGCATTAGTGTGTTTTCAAAGACTGGCAAAACTAACCATTTGCTGGAGAACATCATTAAGCCGATTAATGTTTTTCATCCCAACATACCTGCCTTTGAACTGGAGTTTGTGTGATATTTAAGACTTTAAGTGGAGCCTCACTGTTCTGTGAGGGGTTTTGTGTGTGTTAAGACTCTGCTCTCTGAGCTCTGTGGTGAATTACAGCTGACCCATGAAGACCTGGGGCCCCGCTGCTCCTACCTTTGGAAAAGCCCGTCATCTGGATCACATCGGGCCCAAATGGGGGTCAGCGCAGAGCCCCCCGACACAAGCGAAGGAGGAGGAGGATGGAATGAACCCCTCTGTCTTTCTCTCTTTCTGTCTCTGTCTCACACACATAAACCTGTATGGCATTTAGCTGGACTATTACACAGCCAGAATAATCAGAATTGTTTGTTATAGCTAAATAAAAATAAATAGATTTGTCACATTGGTTTGTCAAACTGGTGGCTCAAATATCAGTGGACACTGCTGCACTCAAAATATATAGCGGGATGACCTTTGACCTTTGTACCTTGAACACAAAATTTGATTTGCACCTTTCACTGGGATAATTTCTGACTTCCACAGCATGCAATGAAAAAGCAGCTTGATAACAGATCAGAGAGAAATCTTACACATATAACAGGAAACAAGACATTGCTTCAATCCAGATGACAAGTTTGTAAAACTGTGCATATCTATGGTGTTGTGAAAACTGTGCTTATACTTGTCACACCCCCTGTCTGTGTGACCGTGTTTTCTGTGTTTTGTTACCTGTCTTGTGTTTCCTGCTTTAGGTCTCCTGTGTCTGCGTTTGTGTCCCTCTTGTCTCCCTGATCGTCAGAGTGTTTTCACCTGTTCCCTTGTGTTCACCTGTGGTCCATCCCCTCATTAGTGTCCTGTATATTTAAGTGTGTTCAGTTCCTTTGTTCTTTGTGGCGTCATAATCAACGTTTGTGTAGTCCAGGTCTGAGCAGTCTATGTTCGAGCTGTCGCCGTACCTCTGTGTTAGCTGTTCCCCGTTTCCTCTGCTCCCTGGCTGACCATCTCCTTGTTGTAATTTCGTTTTCAGTTCTGCATAAGGACGTTATGCTTACTGGCTGTCTGCATTTGAGTCCCTCCATACCTCCTCCACACATGCCCAACCCTGACAATAATTATTTCGTTCCTTTAAAGCTTTTGCTTAGATTTACTGTGCATATTTTACAAGAAAATACACTTTATCAGTGATAGGATCAGACATATGCTGATATAATGAATCGTACCCACTGGAAACCAAGTGTGTCTCAACTTTATGTTGAATATTGTAACAGTCCATTCTAAACATATGGTTTCAAATTAATCAGAAATGCATAGTTTTATCCACATTACAGTGAATATGCAGTCTGTATCGGCCAAATAAATCATTTAAATCTTTGCACCATTGCAAACATTTGTCCAGTAGCTTTAACTATAAGCAGAACATCCAATAAGCTTGTGGAACACTGCACCAATGGACATCAAATCCTCCAACCTGATGGGTTGCTGCCCCCTGCTGTAACACTGCAATCATGAATCTTAAAATCCTCCCATCAATGTGCGGCAACATAGCACTATTTTAGAGTTTATACATAATAACTCAGAGGTGACATATGGTGGTCTAATTGCAGCACCTATAAACATGAGTAGTCTTAAATACATTTTAAAAATCCGAATCCTACAGGTTTGAAGCATCTGTGATTGATGAATTATACAGGTTTTGTGAATTCTTAAATTATTTTCCATTAGATCAAATGGATACTGCAGGACTCTGCATGTGTTGAACATGCTGTGGCAGTAATCATGCTTCAGTATAATTACAGCAATCAAGAGAGTAAAGATGTTATTTGGGATAATGGCACTCCTGGAGTTGGCACTCCATATCGCCATAGAAATAAAATACCTTATAATTTTCTGTCTGGATGCAGAAAATCTGGACAGGACTCTGCTGGTCCATTTGTTCCTTTTGTGGACAATTTGAAAGCTTACCTGGATGGGATCTTTTGGATTATAGGTTGCAATATTTAGTATAAATAGTAGTAAATAGAAGAGACAATACAATAAAAACATGTTTTATTTACTGTATATGTGAAAATGGTTTATTACAAATGTATGTAGTAAAGACAACTGGTAAATTAGCAACAATTGTTGTGTACATTTAATTTATTTTTCTTCACATGCATGATACACAGGTTATTGTTTGAGAGGTTAAAGGGTGATATCTGTATTTTAAGGGTATCCTGGTGCTCAGCTAGGCTGAAACACTAATTGAGGATACATTTGGTTAAAACGTCTCTAATGAATATAATCTGCATCAGTATGTTCAATTATTATTTGACAGAACAAAATCAGGGTGAAACTCATCCAGTTTGCTTAAATTTGCACACATACACACATCTTGTACAAACACACACACACAGACACACACACTCTTCTGTGTGCTCTCTGTTTCACACACACACTTACACAGACAGGCACATTCAATCACATCTGTTAGTACATTCACTAAGTGATGCAACTCCTCAGAACCAGGGTGCTTCACTAATTGTGCCACTTAGCACAAAGTTAGTGATTTTAGTTAGTTTTTGTTAGATTATTAGTTTATTAGTAGGTTAGTTTGTTAGTTTGCAGAAAGCCCATAAGAGCTCTTTGGTTAGTCTCTGTTAATTTAAACTTTAGGAGATGTTAGTAGCTTGTTGACAGAACAAAACTGTGTAGCTTGCTTGTTTATAAGGTCTCCTGTTGAGCATGTCACTGAATCAGTTAGAGCTATAGGACTTAGTTCTTAGTAGGCATGTCCATTTGTTGAAAAGCATACACTCATGGCACTGGAAGATGTTTTGGACAAAAGCCTCCACGCAATGTCATCAAACATAAACATAGTACCACGAGGCACGCTCTCATGTTATTAAAGATTAACAAAGAGACAGAATAATTCAATTTCAGACATCAGGATTGAAAGAACAGAGGTGTTAGTAAGAGCAACAGGCAGGCCTTTTACGGCCTCACCACTGTTAGTATCAACACCAGAATAAGTTAGTAGTGGAGTTGAGGATTGCTTGGCTTGTGTCTTCCTGTATTACCTGTGGTGACAACAAGCCAGGCACTCACCTGCGAAGGTTGAC
Organism: Gadopsis marmoratus; assembly: GCA_036023855.1. NCBI lineage: Eukaryota > Metazoa > Chordata > Actinopteri > Centrarchiformes > Percichthyidae > Gadopsis > Gadopsis marmoratus. The sequence goes on from JAVQJF010042898.1 coordinate 47,891, forward strand.
CACACAGCACACAGGCAGAGACAGATAGATGGTCCCTGAAGATGTGATTTTAGCCTGTGAAGTATGGTTACATCATTTGGAATAAGATCATAATCGGTTTTGTAGGGATTATTTTAAAGTATGTGGTCAACCCAGTTTGGAATCAGCAGCTTTTTCTGCTCCTCTTTTCATCTAGTGGTTAATAACATTTCCCTTCACAAGTCCTGAAATCCTTCTTGACGGGCTCACATTAAACCGTTTTCATTGATTTTCATCTCTAATGCTCAATTTAAGTTGGTCATTTCTAGAAGAAGGATTTCAGGATCATGAGAGAGGAGTGTGTGCATCAGACTGCGGGCATAAAGCAGAGGGTTAGTCAGTGGGTTAGAAGGAACAAGGCCAGCCATCAGCATTCACAGTCCAGGTTAGTAATCATCCGACTGTTAGCAGACATTAGTATTGTTAGATATTAGTGAGATACTGTTAGTAGAATCCAGACCTGGATAAAAAGCTATTTGCACATAATTATTAGCATTTGCTGCATTTTGCTGTTGTATCAGATGATGGGGCTGTAGGCATCATTACAAGTTTAATGCCAGAAGGCAACATTTAGAAAACTACACAGCATTAATTTCCAGCGGCATTCTTGTGATTGTCTAAACCACAAGAATCCCCACCTAACTGGTACTTCAATGAGGTCGAAAAGAAATGCTAAGAATCACCTGTAAATATTTTTTTTATCCCTTCTCTGGTACATCCAGTGGCTGAAAGAAGAGCTTCATACAGGAAGAAACACGCGCACACACAAATAGAGCTCATGCACAAAATCACATGCACTCACGCAGACACACACACGCCCACACGCACTACAGGGAAAATACACGGAGTACGCATTGAAAATAGCTGGTATCAAGACAAAGAAAGAACATACTGTGTGAATTACACATTGTCGAAAGGTGAGAAAACGAGTCATTCTCACTCACTTTTTTTCTTTTTACATTAATAGCTTAAAATATCAGAGTTATCCAGTTCTGGATCTGGCACAGATCAGCACAGCACAGCGTCATTAAAACACCTGCTCTAGTGAATGTAAAGCGTCTTATACAGGGAGAAGTAACTCAGGGAGTTAGACAGAGTAACCAAGGTAACACAGAGGAGAGGTCACTGAACACAGCAGCTGAAATAAACAGGCGTAAGAGGCGTTCGATGGCTGCAGTGTCAGTGTTTTTGATCAGCCCATAAAAAACGAGTGTGGGGGTGGATGAAGCTATATTAGTATTACTCACAGCCAGGAGAGTACACACATTGGAGAGAGGCAGGAAAGAACACTGCAGAAAGTTATTTTAGACTCAAAACACCACCCATGAAATACCTTCCTGCTAAATCTGATCATGATGACACTGAGTGCAAAGCAGTGGTGGCGTTTTTAACACTTCAAAGCCTGTTTCACTGAAAGACAAAAGCAGCAGAGGTCGTCTCTCAGCGGGTAAACACTTGGACGTGGAGCCTCTCTTTCTGAAGGCGAACACAGCATCATTCACTGCAGGAGAAATGAGACAGGTGTTGGTGAACAAATTTTTCTGCTTCCTACCACCATGAACACATTCCTGTTGGCCTCTTTTACAATGACATGCTTTTAAAGACATATTTTTGTCCTGATCTAACAAACACGGCAACATTTCTTTTCCCAGGAAAATCCTGCATAATGGTGAATGATGAATCTGAAAAGCTGATTGTGATAATCTGATTTGGTCATTTTCTCCACTTTCAGGGTGGTTTATCTCCCCTCTTAACCACAATCCTGGTAAGGATAGTAGCATGATGCAGGAAATATGGCAGCAATTTAACACATAACTAATCTCCCATGTTCTATCTGTTCCCCATTTATCTCCACACTCAGCCAGCATAGAGGCTTAACACGCATACACAGGGCCACATCCTGTATGTGGGCAACAGCAAGATCTGTGCAGCTTATATTAATCTAGATCTATACAACAAGTCACAGTGTAAAGTGAATATGAGGGAAATACAGTAAAAGTCACCGTGGAGTAAATCTACTGACTGATCCTGTACCAGTCTGTGAGGCAGCGCAGTATTGGGCGATGGAGAGATGACGCTCGTGAGGTCCAGTGCGAAGCCCCGATCTGCTCTTTCATCAGTGTAACTGGAGAGGAACACACAACACAAAGCAGCAGAAAAGTGGGACGCAACCCAACTGTCCTCCCAGGATACCTCAGGGAGTACCTGTTCTTTAGTTTTAGCGGTTCTCCTTACTGCTTTTTATGCAGACATGAATGAGACTGAAATACACCCACCGTTAAAAGATAGAGGTCACCTGAGATACAGGCTTCACTGATATCAGTTTCCTATCCGACTGAGTAATGCTGTTAAATTCTCCATCTGTGTCAGCCAGTGAAAGTGACCCTCCCTCATGATTTTTAATAAAGAGAATCCAGCCTGTATGCTACACATAACCTGTCCTGCTGTTGGTTCCCATTTGGATCCTCCATGTGTCAGCAGCTCTGTAGATGAATCCAGTGCAAAGTCCATGCAACGCTGACCACAGGGTTACCTAAGAAATAAAAGTATGCAGTGTGTGGAACCTTTTACGGCCAATCATAAATAGCTGTGGTTGATGCTGTATGTGTTTGTATTGCATCTTTTTCTATTCGATGGCCCATTTTGCCTTGTATTTACATAAAAACTAAAGTAATACATACAGACAGAACTTTAGACCATAGCTAAGGCTTGAGTTAAAAAGACATTTCTATTGGCCGAGTCACAGTCTAGTGGCTACAGTTCATGCTGCACTGTATATCTGGCTATAGCCTATATAGGTTACTGTATTGACTGTAGCTAGCAGCACCACATCGTCTTGTCCGAGATTAAATTAACCTTCATTCTAATCTGGTATGTGTCCACCAGAAATAGCTTTTCTATAAATAAGTATATTTTAATATAAACCCTTCACGGATGTCGGATCGAGGAAAGATAGGCCCTCCTCTGCAGGAAATTAAATGAGTCAATGTTTATCTAATGAAACAGCAGCCAAATCCCCAAATGTAGCCAGTTGGATTAAAATACAGTAACGTTGAGCCGAATAAGAGCCGAATAAGAGGAACAATAAGGTCTTTGTATTTCCTACCAGTGCTCTCCAGGTTCCACATGCACCTGTCCCGCAGCATCAAGCGGCGCGCAAAGATCACATCTTCTTCTTCTTCTTCTTCTTTGTCCAAGTTGAGGGCAAGCTGCCTAACCTGCAAATACACGCCGCGTGTGTGTGTGTGTGTGTGTGTGCGTGTGTGTGTGCGTGTGCGTGTGCGTGTGCGTGTGTGTTTGCAGCGATCACGCCTGCAGTAAAGCGCCGGTCGCCGCCTGGACCTGCACGCTGCGCACTAACATGAGCCGCGGCCGAGCGTCGTCTACATGGCTGCCGAGCTGAGACAAGCAGATGTGGCAGAGCCAACAACAGCTGCGCACTGACGGGAGTCCGGTCCGGGGAGCGGGGGGGGCGGATGGAAGCCCCGGGACAAAGAAAATGGACGGGAAATATTGAAGAGAACAGTGACGCCTTTGACTAAGCAGGACTGCACAGACCTGAATTAATCAGTGGTCTCGGTCTCCAGCTGCTGCCACAGGTTTATGGTCTTTTGTATGCGCGCCCTTCACCCACCATCTGTGTTTCCCGGGCAACCGAGGACTGCCTGCAGGCACCAGCAGCTAATACACAGCAACCACCTCAAACCAAAAAAAAAAAGAAACCCTACAGTATTCTGCTGTCATTTTACTGAAAGGGAAGGTTTGTATGAAGCTTGAACTTAATTAGGCTATTAACTGATTTCTACACATACACGCACAAGCATAAACACATATTCTCTTTTCTGTCAGTACAGGAATAAACCATATCACTAAGCTATGCAGCTGTGCTATGATGATCAGTTATAATGCTGGTTTTCTTTCATATCAAGTGGTTATTATGAACCTAAGTTTATCTGGTTGAATTATTTCATTTTCATGTTTCGGGCCTGACCGTTTATATTGTAATGTCTACGCTTAATTTTAGCATTTCACTGTGACTTTTTTTTTTTGATATTGATATTCCTGTATTTGTGGTTTCATGTCATTCATTCATTTGTTCCGATGACATTAAAAAGCACTGAACATGAATCACACAGTTAATGAGGCTGTAATGTGACAACTAAAATGTTTGGATTAAAATGTATTTTTAGATATTTGGCCTACTTGTTGGGAAAAACAGTTTGGCCTAAGGCCAAAGTATCAGAGGAGAGGCTGTAGTTAATAAGTGGTTTATTATCTGAATGAAGTCCAAGATATGCTGCAAAACAGTTAGATACCTCATCGTATCTGAGTTACTGTGAAGAAAACCGACCTCTGAAATGGCTAAATATTTCAGAAAAGCAGACTTTTTTTATATTGTAGTTATTCACAACTGCACTGACAACTGAAACCGTTTTGATACTTAGAAACTCACACAGCACTGCATACTTAGCCTACATGGCTTCGAAATGTATAGGAGCGATAAACTGTCAAAAGGCTGAACTGACAAACGTTCAGTTGGTACATGCTGAAATGTATGCATGACTTTGAGGGTCTTCTAATGGCAGAGGCCCCCGAAAATGGTGTCTGCAGTTCTCAGTGAGGCATCCTCTGTCTTTGGCTGCAAGAGTCTCAGTCACATGACTTCATTATCTCTGCACATGCACATGAATATTATCCCTAAGTGAAAATACAGTACACACTACCTCTAGTGTGTACCTCTACCTCTGCATGTAAATGACAACAGAAAATGACTAATAAATATTATGATTTCTGAGCGAAATGATATGTTACTTTACAGGAATATCTATATGAACAGAGAGCAAGCATAGCAGCTGGATTTGTGGCAGGCACTCTGTCAGATGTCTCCTTGCCTTCATTCTCTTTGTAGTGATATTTCACTAAAAATCAAATATGTCGACCTCATTGTCATAACAACTGCCCCAGTCCTGTTTGCCTCTCTGCCCCTCCCTTCAGCCACATTTACTTTTTCCCTCAGGCCCACATTTGCCATTCTCCATCCATCCACCAGATGCCCTCAGATGTTTGCACCAACCCCAGTCACCTGACTCCTGCACCTGCTCCCCTGTTCCTCATTCCCCAATTACCCCCCACAGTATTAATACCAGCACATTTTCACCTGCTCCCACCCAGATTGTCAATGTTACCCTTTACCTGCCCCATTCCTTTTAACATGCAGACTCTCAATTACTTCTAATTGGACCCGCTCCCTTTGCTTGTAGAGCTTATGTATTATCATTTACCATTAAAATCACTGAATTGTTCCTGCCAGCCTGGTTGTCTGCATTTGGGTCCTTTTTCTTGTACACACCTACCTGACACTCATGGTGGCACATGAGGAAAAGTCAGAGGATCACCAAAATTGGCTGGAAATTCACCTCTGGCCTCCGTGAGGGTCCGTACAAAACTTAATGGCAGTCCATCTGATACTTGTTGAGATACTTAAGTTTGTACCAGTGTGGTGGACCAACAGAATCATCACTGAATGGCATCCCTAGAACTATATAGAACTTTGTCTCTCTGTAAATCAAGTGATTGTCCCTCATTTCTCAGTTTAAAAAACTGCCATAGAATCTTGGAACTGTCTTTGGACTGGAACTGATGTTGGTCTACAGTTTGCCTTCAGCAGAAAACACTCTACAACCTACAAACCAGAGATAGTTGAAGAAGTTACGATGCAGCACTTTATTAAAAAGCTTTGATTTGACAAAATGTAATCAAGTTCAGCCAGCTGTTCGACAGCAGATAGCGCACGACAGGGACAATGTTATCCAAAAATGTGGCTTCCTCTATACGCGTAAGTAACATAATACATAATAAGTATTATGTTGATGGGTCTGGTTCCCGCTAAGATTTTATATTTCTGACAAACATTTCTGATGACCCTTTCAATGTGGATTCTTAGATGTGCTTTTTTTCTAGTCTCCTCTACATCTCTTTGGAGCAAGTGACCTTTTGTAAAGGCTGGGAGTTTGACCTCAGCACACAACATGCCAACTCTGTCCTGCATGTCAAAACCTCTATCAGCCAAGACAATGTCCCCTGGCAGCAAACTGCCTAGAAAACCACCGTTCTACCCTTTTGATAGGAAACAAATAGATACTTTGGGTGTAATACCTATCAAATACTTCATAGTGCGATTGTGATTGTGCTTGTAGCTGGAAAACACCTGCTTTCAGATTGGATGGTTTCTCTGTGAAAATCTCAAAATAGTATAACAATAATCACTGCTACTCTGTGTCCAAAAGCCTCCACAAACTGGTGAGGCATAATTGTGTGCAAAGTGTCTCTATCTGGCCATACAATCAAACGCCTCAGGTTTGCATATAAAAATTATACAATTTCATTTTAAATGTTCTGTACACTGTCTTTGAGGAAACACGGAAGAGATGGGCTAGGTTTTGTGTAGGCAGATCCAATCTGAGGCGCATAAAAGGTTAACAGAAGCATTTTGAAATGGAGTGAGAATTTTTTTTGGTCTGACATGAGAGGCACTAAAAAATGGAATAAGGCCATAAAGGTTCAGAGGTTTGGCAGACCCATATAGTGCTTTGTCATTATCATCTCCAAAGAAACCATCAGATATGCTGTACTCATTGAGTTCACGCCCTAGCTCTCCATTTTCTTCCAACAGGCAGTTACCTTCTGCACGCCTGAGAGCGCACAAGTTACATTCAATGTGTAGACCCTCCTCAGTCTGTAGCTGACCAAAGTCTGCAGCCTCGTGGACCCTCATCTCAGCTGCTTGCAGTGTGTTTTTCCATAGCTGATCCCGCTTACTTCGTCTTGCAGAGTGTGCAGTGTCTGTGTGGCCAACATGTAGGGATGGTGCCCAGTCTGGGTCAGTCTCCATCGCCTCATGTACAAGTTGACCTTGCAACTACACAATATCTCAGTGTTTTGAAACTTCTACATAAAGTATTTTAAATTGTTATTTGGTTGTGTGTTTTGGAAGGAAAAGAAACCTTAAAAGATTGGAATGACGTTCTTCCTGATCAAAATATGTAAATAACCACTGGCCTGATTTCTATTACATTTGCTCAGAAATCCATGTCTCCTCCAGAGGATGAATCCTTATTTTTTGGTAACCATGTTACCTTTAATCATCATCTTGTCAACTATTGCTATTGGAGACCTGAGCAGATAGAGGAATGTAGATATTGAGTCCATTGTCTGTTCCCCTCTCCGGAGTGGAAGGTGGCTGTAATGCACCAAATGGATGCCAACTGTCGTAAAACTAGAGGAAGAAGAATAAGAACTGTTCCTATTTTATACAGTCTATATGTTTCTAGTGAGCACTCTTGAGCTCCCGTACTTTTTATTTAGATATTTTAACTTTTCTAATGCAAATTTGCATTGCATTTTATTTATCTAAATAATGATATTACCAATGTTAACTTACAAAGATCTTAAAAATCTGATTTGCAAAAGTGCTTCATATAAAACAGAAATTAAACAAAGATTACTGGAATTAAACATCTAAATGTGCAAAATAGGCCTATTTATAATACTAAGATTTTTGTTGTCCCTGATATTAAAGAATGAAAAGATGAAAAAAAAAAAAAAAAACTCTCATGGTACCCTACCTCATGAAACCCCCATCCAGCTGGGGGCGATAGTGTGCGCGCTCAAATATGTTTGGCCTTCGTGACTTGCCTTACAACTGGCAGTCGCTTGTCCCTCTGACGCGCAGGCGAGCTACTTGCGATATTTTGGCGAGACAACTTTGTAGCTGCGGTAAATTCAACTCTTTTTATGCGTCGGTCGGGTCCCGCAGGTCTCACGGGCCTGTGCCGAGTCACCGACCACCTTTACCTCAGCAACGGCAGAGCGGCTAATGACTCCTCCCAGGTGACTCGGTGCAAGATAACCTGCATTGTGAACGTCACCGAGACCAGGAGCAGCTGCCCGCCTCCTGATGTGGAGTACATCCACATCCCGGTCTGTGACTCCCCGGCGTCTCCTCTCAGCGATCACTTCGACGAGGTGGCAGATAAAGTGCAGCTCACTACAGAGCGCGGTGGCCGCACATTGGTGCACTGCAACGCCGGCGTGAGCCGCTCCGCCGCCCTGTGCATGGCCTACCTGATGAAGCACCGCGGCGCGACGCTCCTGGAGGCCCACAGGTGGGTGAAGGTCTGTCGACCTATGGTGAGGCCGAACAATGGCTTCTGGAGGCAGCTCATCCGGTATGAGACGGAGCTTCGCGGGTGCAACTCTGTCCGAATGGTGTCCTCCTCCATGGGAGAGATACCGGACATTTATGAGGGGGAGGCCCGAAAGATGACGCCGCTGTGAAGAGGTCGCTGCGCTGCTTTGTGGGGACTTTGCTTAACGATGAAAGAATGTGCGGGCATTTATATACTGCATTCCTTGTCACATACCTACACTGATAAAATGCTGTTAAGTCCTGTAAAGTAACAAAAAGGCTTAATGGTGGTGATCATCTGGCACCTATACTAGTTTCAGGTTAAGATTAAGGCCTACATTTTAAAAAAGAAAAACGGGTAAGCTTACAGAATACAATGCATTATTAAAAGATAACACCAGTCGTCCCCCAACCTTCTTAGCTTGTGGCCCCTTACAATTGTCACATTTCTGAGTCTGAGTTGTTGGCAGTTCCACCGCAGAGATACAGTTTTTCCATGGTGGCTCAGTGCTTTGCACTGCAGCCTCACAGCAAGAAGGACCAGGCCTTTATGCGTGGAGTTTGCATGTTCTCCCCATGCTCACTACGGGTTTCCTCCTTAAAAATATATAACCCCATACAAGGAAAAACATGCAAGAAAAACGGACTGCTCTCCTGCCCTGTCCCTGACCAAGACAGGGCATAGGCACTTGGATGTGGTCCATATCGAGACTGACCACTGCTCCAGGACGGCTGGGATGGGTGAAATGCAGAGGACAAATTTCTTTGGGGGATGCAAATTGCGTGTGTGTTTTTCTGTGTGATCTACACGTGGTGTGTACGAATGTCTCACGTTTGACAATAAAAGACCTCAGGGTCCGTGTTTGGCTTGTTTGTAGATTTCTCTGATAGTTTTAAAGAGGTACAATATTTCACATACAAGCAGAGTAGAGACCCGTAAGACCCTTTTGGTGGGGGCCTGACCCCTGGGTTGGGACTAATCGACCTACATTTATCTTAATCAGAAACTAGTGCCACCTCGACCAGCAGCAATAAAATGCTACTTATGTGTTGTTGCACCCATATAAAAATTATACTATTAATATAAATGTATCAGCCTTGATTGCAGTCTTACTGCATAACGTACTTTATTTTTGATACTTGAGGTAACTTTTGCTGTTAATACTTTGTAGGATTTTGAATGCAGGACTGTTTCCCTTGCTCTATTGGTACTTTTGCTTGAGTAAAAGGACACAAGTACTTAATTCTACCACTCATCATGGCCCTGAGTCAGTAAAGCAGCAGTGGCAACAATGAAGGCAGTCAAGGAATCCCACTCATTTGAGACAAAAAAAGTACAAAAAGCTTTTATTTTAGACTCGGCACTCATGTTAATTGGTTCAGCACACGCACATTTGTGCAAACATACATTTGATGGACACTATACCCAACAATGTGAAATAAATACCTTCTATTATTTTGGTATGTGGTCAATTGACAGCTTGAAAACATGCTAATTTCAGGTTTTCTAACTAATTCTGGTGGTTATGTGACTCATGGAGAGCAATGTGTTGTAATCAAATTGGATTATGAAAATGATGAACTTAGTTTTCAGATTTCACAATGAAAATGTTTTGTGGAAGATTATATGGACGTTTTTAGTGTCAATTGAGGAAACCGGCATCATGCAAGAGTTAAACATTGAATCACAGTAAACTTATTCACAATTTGGCACGTCATCTCTGAACATAAACACACATCTACGCTACAGGAAAGATTTAAAGAAATGTATTAGTGGTCAACTTATCCCCAGAGATCCCCCCCCCTTAGTGCACTCCCAACAGTCAAAACAACACAGCTGTTGGCCAATTCCCGAATGCTTAGGTTAAAACAATCAACATTTCAGAATAATGTTTCAATGCAAAGTAGGAAGTGGCACAAGTTAGAAATGTTAATCCAAAAAGAGGAATAACAAACCACAGAGGTGTCGGGCAGTCGTACAGAAACCAGACTGACCGTTTCTGTACCCAACAGCTTTCTCTACCCAACACCCTGACAGTTAAAACATTCAATCGTTTAGTTGAATTTTAAAGAACTAGTTTAACTTTTTGGGAAATGTGTTCTCTTTCTTGATACCACTCAATGTCTGGTTGCTAGTCATCAGTGGATTAGTTTAGTTTAGCACAAATTCTCTCACCCCAAGAAATAGTCCAACACATACCCGCTGTAAAACCATAACATGTCCTACATTTATTTTTATTTCTTACAGATTTTGAATGAATTGAATAGCAATACAACATGTTAATTAGTGAGTTGCTGGTGGCAGATTTTGTGACCTTTGGACAGAACCAGAATAGCTGTTTTCCCCATGTCGAGTCCTCATGCTGGCCTAAGCTAGCTGGCAGCTGACTGTAGACTTAATGTTATATTTACTGGAAAGACAGTGATATTGATCTTCTCAGGAAGTTACAGGGGTCAAGCACAATGCTAGCATGTCATTTGGAAAACAAAGGTCGCTATTACATTCATCTGGCCAACACCATATGGTTTTGAACACAAGCGGAAATACCACTGTGATACCTTTGTACATCTAAATGGACTCTTGATGTATTTTATCCAATTTAATTTTACATTTAAAAACACCGTCAAAGAAATTGCACACAGTTAGGTATTTTAGAGAGCTTATTTAGGTACACAGTGCAATCACCAATACACTGTACAAACAAGTCTGGAATCCAAACAGCTAATATTTTCATCTGCTACTGAAATATCCTGAGTCAGGACCTTAGTCAGGTCAAATTACACGATTGCCTTAAAAGTGGAACAATGACAAGTGCAAAAACAGCATGCTTAATTTACCCTCACTGCATTTCACTAATTCCCTCAATAAGGCAACAGTGTCATCTGCATAGTCATAAAATAAGCATCCCAAAAGGTACAAAATAGAAGGACATCCATTTAAGCCAAGTAAAATCAATCCAGAGTACATCACATCCATTCGCTCACTTCTCACACCACCCCCAGTGTAGTCAGCTGCTGAGGCAATAGCTTTAAGAGAATGACTTGAGATCACATCTGGGGGGGGGGGGAAATGGACAGAATTAAAAACAATGATAATGTATTAAATTTTTTTTATTATTTTTTAAAAAGGGAGGGTGGTGTATTTCTTTAACAACTTACATGCTGTTCCAGCCTCTGGTATTCGGTGGATTTAGGTCGACGTGTGGATCTGGATTTCTTTCCTTCCAAAGCAAAGGCAATTACCTTGGGTAAGAAGAGAAAAAGATATTGGCACACACATGCTACAACTGAGAAACATCAGAGGATTATTCTTTCTACATGTGCTCCATTATGCACCACACCGTACTGGACATTTAAGTTAAATAAAAACTAATTCTTAGTACTTCAAAGAAATAATTTGAGGATTTTGGCTGAAGACCTGACTGAATATAAAGCTAAAGTCTGCAACAGAACTAGCTCAGTATTTATCTAGGTTAACAAAAGATTCCATTTTAATCTTCACTTGTTGCAACAAGAATGCACAGACCAAAACGGTTGACACGCACAAATACAACATTATTTGCAACTCAAATCTCTGTCAGTGGAAACAGGATGTATACTTCAGATACAAAAGTCCAAGTACCTTGCGCTTGTTGTGGTAAGCGATGTAAAGCACTGCCACCAGCACAGCTGTAAAGACCAGGTAGGCAAAGAAATGACTGCTTTCTGCCTCATCCTTTATAACAGATGGGTCATACTGAGTTTTCACTCCCATTTCTCCATTTCTGGCATCCTCCCTTTCGGACTTTTCCTTCATGGTGTCCTCACCTTCGGGTTTTTCCTGCTCCTTGGCGTTACCTCCTTGGGGCTTTTCATCCTCCTTGGCATTACTCCCTTGGGGCTTTTCCTCCTCCTTGACATTACTCCCTTGGGGCTTTTCCTCCTCCTTGACGTTACTCCCTTGGGGCTTTTCCTCCTCCTTGGCGTTACCTCCTGCGGGCTTTTCCTCCTCCTCGACGTTACTCCCTTGGGGCTTTTCATCCTCCTCGACGTTACCTCCTTGGGGCTTTTCATCCTCCTCGGCGTTACCTCCTGCAGGCTTTTCATCCTCCTCGGCGTTACCTCCTGCAGGCTTTTCCTTCTCTGTGTCCTTTCCTTCTGGTTTCATTAAATTTGTATTTGCAGGAGTCTGGCCATCTAGCTTGGTTGTTTTGTCTGCTTGTGCTGCTTTGCCCATTTTCCACTGATCGTTCCCGTCTTCATCAGCTGACGTTGTGGTTTTGGACTGATCTGATACTTTGCCCACTGCTGGCTTTCCATCGATAGTTTCATCTGCAGACTTTTCAGTTATGTCACTGTGGTGTGCGTTTGGCTTATCTCGTGTGCTTTGCTTATCACTGGTTAGTGCTGGAGCCCCTATAAATTAGAAAAAAACAACAGGAAATGTAGAGTTATAGCCAGCAGAACACAGGACATGGTGACAATAACAGAAAAAACAGAATATAATGACATGAATACTACTTTTGTTAATCTTTGACTTCTTCATTGGTTACCTAGACCTGCTTGCTAGTCCTCATTACTTTCCCTTCTTTGTTTCCACTGCGAACCTTTGCTTATTAGTTTTCACTACTTGTCTGCCCTGTCATACCTTGTTAGTAATGTCCTCCATTTTCTTCTTGTTAGCTTCCCCATCTTTATTAAATTAGCCGAGATGATTTTATTACATAAATACATTATATGCTGTAAAAAGCACAACATAAAGACCATAACAATAAGGTCAAGGAAGCTGCCTCCACACACTGCAAAACTACTTACAAATATGAGGACTAGTTTGGTGTCCAAGAACAAATTATAATAAAATTTACTGTGTCCATTTCTGAGGTGATTCATCAAACCATAGAACAGTGTTACACCTTATTTTACAATCTTGAGTCACTCAGAGATTTTATGTTGACAACAACTTGCTTTTTAAATCTCATGTAGCTAAATACGGTGTATACCAGATATTAGTGGGTTAGGGTTGCTTTTCCTGCTGTGATATGCCAAAGTGTCTCTGCAAAAAGCCTTTTTTAGAAACTCCCTTAAATATAATGCAATCCAGAACAACATTGCCACTAACTAGGGTCTTCATTATATATATTATTGCTAAATTAACACATCTCTGACAATGTCAACAAAAAAGAAAACATTACAAGCTTTGTAAATGTAATAACGTTTTGGCAGAGCTGCTTGATTGGATTGTACAGGTGTACCCAATTACAGTGGCCATTCAAAACCAGGCAAGGCCCTGGGACAGCCCCGTGGTCCCAGGCATACTTTCATTTCATTATTTGACAACGTGTTGGGGAAAGTAAACATAAACAATATACTAAAGAAATATCAACCAAGAGGTACTGGTTGTCTGGGCGTATAATAAAGCTATATGCTGCGCAGTCTGCCGTGTGCGCTGCACGCAATGGGAAGATGGAGGCAACAGGATTCATAAACATCCCATGGAGGAGTAGCTGCGGAGTCCCAGGCTCTCTAACGCATCATCCGGTCAGGCCGCTTACATACTAGCCAGTACACGTGTAAGTGTTTTTCTTTTCAGGGTTTCTGCTTTTGTGCAACAGAACATTTGTGTTTTATTAGCGTATGTAGTTTTGTGGGAGAAACTGTGACTAAACAAAATGACCTGCGCCAACCGAACTTGTATCCCGTCAACAATTGCGGTTACTTTTGCACAAACACAGTTAGCCTGCTTGGATTTTCGGTACCGTCTAAACAGCAGGGCCATACGTAGAGTGACACTTTGGAATATAACGGTCGACGACCATCTTAAGTGGCTTGTAAGGATTATGGAGGTCTCTTTGCGTTTCTCTGAATAGTCTGAGCGAACCACGCGTAGCAAAACGATAGAAAACTGAACTCACCTCTGACCAAGCAGCAACACAGAAACACTGCGAGTAGCAGAAAAGCCGTCCTCATTGTATCCGCACAGCAATGAAAACGCAACCCAAACCTATGTGGTCCGTCTCGCTTCAATCCACGTTGACAGGTTTGACGACTCGGATTTGACGAAAGCTGTTCCTGCTTCCGTGTACAAACACGCCTGCTCTTCTTCGGCACATGAAAACACAGCGGTGGAGTTTACTGCCACCTAAAGGTTGAATGCTGACACAACAGCGCTGTTCTCTTAAGCCAGGGATGTGTGCTAGTTCCGCCTGGAAGATCCCTCAGCTTGGTTATATACACTGCCCGGCCAAAAAAAAAAGTCACCACCTGGATTTAACTAAGCATATAGGTAAGAAAACCACTTATGAGTAAAACAGGCTTCAATTTGCTAGGGAGCATAAAGATTGGCCTCCGGAGCAGTGGAAGAAGGTCATGTGGTCTGATGAGGATTCATGTGGGTTGACCCTGATGGCACGGGCATATTCCAAGATGACAATGCCAGGATTCATCGGGCTCAAATTGTGAAGGAGCGGTTCAGGGAGCAGGAGACATCATTTTCACACATGGATTGGCCTCCACAGAGTCCAGACCGTAACCCCATTGAGAATCTTTGGGATGTGCTGCAGAACACTTTGCGCAGTGGTCCGACTCTCCCATCGTCAATACAAGATCTTGGTGAAAAATTAATGCAACTCTGGACAGAAATAAATGTTGTGACATTGCAGAAGCTTATCGAAACAATGCCACAGCGAATGAATGCCGTAATCAAAGCTAAATGCGGGGCTGTGTATTATATATTATTAGATTTTACGTTATTAGACTTAATACTATGACCACATGTAGCAGGTAGTGGAGCTGGTCCTAATTATCGTATGCATATTTAAATAGTTTTTGAATATATCGAATAGTGCCACATTCCTCGTTAGTATAGTGGACAGTATCTCCGCCTGTCACGCGGAAGACCGGGGTTCGATTCCCCGACGGGGAGGATATATTTTTTTATTTGTCCTTACATTTTGCATAGATTAGCTTAGTAATTACTGTTAAAGGATAATAAATTAACATGATTATCATGATATTAATTACAACCTAAGTGTCCAAGCCTGTTTTTAACTGTGAGGTATGGTAGGTGGGTAATTTGAATGACCTGTATCCATCAAAGACTGAGTCTCTGCTTTAGCTTCAGCAGGCGCTGGTATCAAGGGCGGCTGGGACTTGGAACCCACTTCAGAGCAGCGCTGGGAAGACATCAAATATAGTGATTCAGTCAGTCAACTGATATGTATGCGAGATACACTGACAGTATAAGAGGACGACTTCTGTGAAAATACTGTACTTTGTCTCAACAAAGAAAATATCCTGTTTTGCTAAATTGTGAATCGCTATTTATTTGATGCAACACAAAAATCATCTGTCACTACATGTAAATAATTAACATCCTATGCTTGACTTATCAATATTGTTTACTATTGCCCTTATCCTGGAATTTACATTTTGTAAATGTTGTACTTTAAATTTTAGCATCCTATATTTAGTTTTTGTTTTTTCTTTCATATTTAGTATATTTATACTTTGTTTTGTTTTCATATCGTGTGTGTTACTGCTGAGCTGGCCGACCTGCTCAGCAGTGTTGACCCTGTGTTAAACTGCATATGACAATTAAATTTGAAACTTGAAAGTGTTTGAAAACAGGTAAAGCGCAGAGACAATATCAATATATAGTAACCACCTGTCAAGGATGTGGCATGTTATCCTATATCCAAGATGGGTTGTCTCAGCCACCATGGTATTTCACATGCCAAATCCTTGAAAGTAAGCCTTAAAAAACCATGCAAAAGAAGAAAACACTTACCATCATCGCTGGCATGTTATTTCCTTAGGTTAGTTGCAGAGTAAAAGAACACAAGCATCAGAACAGGCCAGAAAACGGCCAAAATAACAAACTAGCGGACAGAATAGTAATGGCAGGTGAATTCTGGTGAAAACAGAACCCTCCATCCACACTGATGGAGAAAAACCTGCTGGTGGAGACGTAGCTGTGGCTCTGGGGACCTGACAGCACAGGGCACATTAGACTTTTATCGTGTACAGTAAGAGTTTAAAGAAAATATTTTACAGCTTTCTGTTTGTTAAACTACATCCACCTAGTTAGTTCAGTGTCAAATTTAGATGGAGACCGGTTTAACATTCCTCTCTCCAGCTCCTCATCCTCCTCCATCGCTTGGAGATGAGGCTTAAGTCTTAATAGTTGACAGCAGATATGCAAAGTAATAACATTAGCTAACATTACTGCTAATGCTGTCATCTACAGAGCTAACCTTCTAGTAGGCTACTAGCTACCTTAGCTAACAACAGACCGAGGCTCTCGATGCTAAGACAACAACAACACCTCCTTATTCTTTTTACCTGTCCCACTTTCTGTGTAATAAAGCCCGGGCTAGATTTATTCCAGTAGCTGTAACCCAAAGGAAACTTAAACTAATGGCTTCTTGAATATTATGTCTAATAACCAACCATATTCCTACCAAAAATTGACATCTGCACTCGACAAAATATTTAGCACTGGCCTTTATACTTAACCTGCAATGCTTTCTTGAATAAGAAAAAGATTATTCATCCTAAAATAAGAAAAGTCATTAAAATGTCAGAAAGCGTTCAGTTTGATTTTCTCATACATGTAGACACTCTGTTACAACACTAATTTGATGTTTTCAAACAAATAATGAATCAACTGTTTTGCGTTCCTTGAAAATCATTGCTTCCTTTCATGTTTTGCAAGATAGAACCTTATAATTCCAAGCAGAACGCGAGTTCTTAGAATTAGAAGGTTCTATCTGCATGTGACCTGTTCCAAAAAAAACCCATTTACAAACTTGATAGGATTTTGATATTGTGCGTTTAGAAAACATTTAGGGCGTCTGTCAGAGACTTGTTCCACATATCATTTTTGCTATTGGGAACACAAAAACGTTTGATGCTCAATATCTCAAAACTGCGCAGGACGTAGATAGAACCTTCTAATTCTAAGGTGGCGACACGTGAACTCCGCCTAAAGGCCGCGTTCGGGGACGCATCGGAAACTCCGCTATCACAGACCGTCAGCGGCTCAATGAACCGTCAGCGAAAAGAAAAATGTGTTTCCGCCCGGTCTCGAACCGGGGACCTTTCGCGTGTTAGGCGAACGTGATAACCACTACACTACGGAAACAATCTGCGATACCCTGAACCATCGTGTCTTGTTAAATTATGTGATGCTGTAAAGCGTCAGGAACATGTTCAGTGAAATCGCTTGATGTTTAAGTGTAGAACCGAGTGGTGAACTTCGGGAACATAAGATCTATAAACACGTGTGTAGACCAGCATTAACCATCTAAACATGTATTGTTTACCCAAAAGCGCCGCCATACAATTGCTTGGTCTTTGGGTGGTGGTGGTGGTGTTGGTGCTGATGGACCCTTTTGAGGAAAAGAAACAACGCACAAGAGAACATTTTAGATCTTTTACTCTTTTCTTAAAGGTCCAGCTGCGGCAGGACCCTCTGATGAGGATCATAGAAACCTTTGCTTCGGGGCAACAGTGAGATGACCTCGTGTTAAATTTACATTTTGATTGTTTTTTAACCTACTTAAACTCTTTTCTTAAAGGTGAAACTGGAGCCACTGGTGACCTAAATGTGGCCAAAATGTATTACAGCGATGTAACAATTAAATTCTAACTATCGTGGAATATATAGATCCTCCCCGTCGGGGAATCGACCCCGTCCTGTGTCAGTCAGATTCTATTAATATAACTCCTTATTTTAATAATTTATTCAATTCCCCCTAATAAAATAATCATATAGGCTGACAGTCTTCATAAAAATTGTATACAACTAATTTTTTGAGCCAATGGTGGTGTTTCTCCAGTTCCTCCAGCAGAGGGCCTGCAGTGTTTACAGAAACCTGGTGATGAGAATGCTCTACTTCTACTCCTCCTCCTCCTCCTCCTTCTCCTTCTAGCTTTACAGGATGACATCCTGCTTATTGGTGCTCTTTCTGGCCTTTCCTTCTCGGCACCCTCTCCTGGTTTTTCCTCCACAGTGTCCTCTCCTTTGGACTTTCCCTCCTTGGCGTTATAATATAAAAGAATATATACTTTGCTGTATTTTTACTTATACGGAGCAATGTTTACTGACCCTGTGACCTTTGTTGAGAAACAATAGCCTCTGACACACTTTTTGGTAATATTCAGGATTTACAACCTATCAGTTTCAGTAAGGCCTCCGATGCTATTCACCCAAAGCAAAGGAGAAAGGGAAGCACGTTTGCCACCAGCCTCACTGCAGTGAAAGGACATATGATCCTCTTCTGTCCAAAGCAACATCAAATGTGGATGCAGATGTTGATTTGCTCATTGGAACTGATGCAGCGAAAGTGATGGAACCTTGGGAGGTGATCAGCAATCGAGGTGAAGGACCATACGCAGTTCGAACAAGAGTCGGCTTGGCAGCTAATGGACCACTTTGTGTTGGAGGCAGCATTGGATTCAGGACTGGCTGCTCTGTTGTTACAACTAATCATATTTCTGTGGAGCATCAGATGAGCAATTGGAGATGTCAAGAGAGGACATTAAATTCATGAAGAGTGTATGAAGTACAACAGAACTGAGAAAGGGACATTAGTGCATTGACTTACCTACCCAGTCAGGATTGTTCACACAATGAGGGTAGTTGGATAATCACGTTGAAAGACACAGCAGTACCTGGAGAGCCGTGGGCCTACGGTCATCGCACAAAGCTACCAAACAGCATGTGAGGATGTCAGCTTCACATACAGTAGCATCTATATCTGAATCTGGCCCGTCGTTTCCCCATGGGCCATTCATATAAAACGAAACAATGCAGCCATGACAGTCAGGTCCTATCCTCCCACTGAATGTCTGTCTATACCAAGATTCACAGACACAAAGAGCTCAAGTCAACTGGCTCAAATGTGCACAGTAACATGCATTCTTTTACTCTGATACTTGTGGTTCCTCCAAAACATAAATGCTGAGATGTTTTACATATATGTGAAGGAAATGGTGCAATGCAAGTTCTTGAAAAGGGGAAGAGGAGCATTTATATCCTCCATGCAGAACACTGATGCATTCTGATGACACGTGGATGTCTGATGTATTTTAGCTGTGTATGCTAGGCTGGCTCAAATCACTTGAATGGTTGTCCATAGGGCATGAAAAAGAAATTGTTAGGAAAGGTGGACGAAAGTGGTATTTTCCAGATGATGATGTGAAAGCTGCACCACCAAACAACTGACTTTGAATGTTTTATGGCTGTGAAAAATGACAGTGAATGTTTTGAATCTTTAAATTTAAAGGACAAATGCACGGTGTATTTAACCAACAAACTTCAACGTTTCTTTTTACTGTAGAAGACATATTAGTTTTTCAGTAACTTTTCAGTAGGAGCATCTTTTTCCCTCAACACTACATTTGCCTACTTATCCCACTGCTCAGAGAAACATCACGTGTTTACACGAAAGAAAGGAGTGATGAACAGATAGTCTTGCCTTAATCAAACAAACAGATAGCGTGTATGAATGCATGCAGTGAAAGGTGGTAGTCCCTGTGGTTGTGTAAGGCAGCTGGAGTGGCACTATGATAACTATTGAGAACAACGTTTCATGAGATGAGCATGAAGAAGCTCCATTCGTTGCTCTAACAAACAGTGATCAGATCTTTTACTAACAGTAAAAGTACCAAAACCACAACGTATAAGTACTCCGCTACAAGTTAAAGTCATTGATTTAAAAGTAAAAGTACGGATGTTTTATAATCAATATGTACTTAAAGTAGTATCCTCTTTGCTCCTGCAGATCACATGCAACATTTCTCCATTTTCCCCTTAACTTATATGGAAATTTCATAACAATGTTTCTGAGATTTGATGGCATGTCCAACTCATTCATATACATGATTTGCTGTGTTAAATTGGAACAACCTCGAAGAAACAGAGCAAATGATTGCAGTTCTGAGTAGATAGTGACATCTCTCACCGCCCCCTGGTGTACTGCTCCAGGAAGTGCAAGCAGTTGCTCAAGTTGTTGTTTTGTCCTTCTACAACATTTTCAAAGGCTCTAAAAAAGGTTTGAAACTCTCCTGTCTGGAATGTTTCTCCCTGGCAGAGCAGAGGCAAAATTTTGCTGAACCAACAAGGTAGTGGTGTCATTCTACCATTGCATGATGTTCACAATATCATTTTGGGTGCTATTGTTGCATGTTAGGTTCGGATAGGATTTGTGTTGCATTTGTTGAGCATCCCGAGCCACCTGTGTCATTTATGCTTGAGAACCTACTTATTGCTGGTCTGATGTCAGCTTGTTTAGGCCTGTCAGTGACTGCCTGGGCCCCATGGTGAGATTCACTCATGACTTCATCACTTCATCACATCCCTTTTCTGGGACAAAATGGTCAGCATAAGGATTCAGTCAGCTTTTTCTTTGAGCACGGTGCCTTTCAAAATATGAATTCATTCCAACAGATCCTTTAGAACCACACTTTGATTTGTTTCCCAGCACATGCAGCTTTGCATTAGCCGCAGCAAGTTCCTTTCCTGTTCCTTTCTTAGTTCCGCCTCCTTGACTTCCAATGAATTCGATTCTCCTACAGACACGACATGTTTGAAGCACTGTCCCCCGGATTAATGTCATCAGAAGACACACCTTGGTTGTCATACGGCTCATTATCACTGTCTTTTGATTGCACATATTGCTGACCAGCATCAGATAACCAGATAACCAACTCATCACACACTCAGTAAAATCAAAGCACATACACCAGCTATAACATTAAGATGGCATCACAATCTGGCCCTTGTCAAAGTCGCTTGCTTCTTTACTCTTGCCCATTTTCCTGCTTCAACACCCACCCCCCCCAAACACACACGCACACTGACAGGTGCCATGATAATGAGATAATCAATGTTCTTCACTTCACCAGTCAGTGGTCATAAAGTTATGGCTGTTTGGTTTATTAATTTTTGCATGAAAATATGTGTTTTGTCTTTCAACTTCACCTTCTGGCAAATTCAGCTTTAAAATGGATTCATGCATGTCATTAACTTCCACATTGTCTGTGGATTCCATTAAGACACGCACTTGTTCCATGTACCTCTTGGCTTGTTTGCATTTCAAAGACCTCTTTTCTTGGCACGTTTTTGCATAAAAGGCCAGGCCTTTTATTGTAAATTTGATGCTCCATCTTTCAGAGAGCAAGGATGGAGTATCACTCTTGGCCTTTGATGCAAGGTCGGACATTGTCTCCATGGCTTTACTCATTTAGATCTCCTTTAATTTTCACACTCTTTATCTGCGGTAAAACATTCTTTGTTACGCAGGCATGCTTCTGCATCAGATTTTATTAATGAATGCTGAACGTGGCTCCGGCGAGGTGTTGCACTGTGCACATTTTTGTTTTTTTAAACTCCCAACATTCATCAACATGCAGTTAAACAATGACTCAAGCACTCCAGTAGTTTAGCAGTTTTCCAATACATGCTCCAGAATAAATATTTCACTTACCGATGATGGGGATAGTCACTCCACATGAGGTGGTTGTGTCAGTATTTGACCTTATCAGCAGATGGCAGTATAGATTTACAGTGCAGTTACAAAAAGTGACAAAAGCACATCATGACACCAGATTACATTATGTATGAGTGATTGTGGGGATTTGCAAAACACATTATACTATCTTATAATAACTTTAACTGGTATGAAATAGTATTTATTCTAGAGAGTAAAATACCATTAAGTAAAATAATTAATTTAAAGCCACTAAACTTTATAAAACAAGTAATATGTTACAATATTTTAGGGATTACAATTGAAGGTGTGCAGAAGCTTTAGTGATGAGATAATCATCAAAATGTTAATTGGAGGTGTTTTACATCTCAGCTGGGTGTGGGGGACCTGTGGGTTCTTGTAATGAATATGTCTTAATTGTGGCAGGCTATTTGACATTTGAAAAGTCTGATGATCCCCCTCATTCTTGACACTCATTTGCATTTCCATCTTTAAGGTCAAATGGGTATGAATAATACATTAAGGAGGTTGTTAAGCTCACAGCCAGCCATACCTACCTCCACAAAGGCGCCAGCTGAGTCTTGCTAAGCTCAGTGAACGTTACAGAAACAATCAATTAATATCACTTTGGGACACCACATGCGATGCAAACACAGCATCCTGTTATTAATGGGAATGTAAGGTCACGAGTCAATGGAAGATATAGGAGCAGCCATTTCTGATTAGTACAATGTAGTCTAATTCTTCATCTGAAGAACACAATGATATGAAATTATCAGGCTCAGCCCTTGTTGTTGTGCGCATTTAAATTAAATTGGTGCCTTTGAGTGTGTGTGTGTGTGTGTGTGTGTGTTTGTGGTTTAAAGAGTTGGAGGTGTTTTTTAGTTTTTTTTTTAATGTTTTACGATTTTTGTGACTTCTCAAATGACAGTTCTTGGTGCAATATTACGCATGTGAACTATCAAAGGATTTACCTGGAATAAATTCAAGATCAAAGGAAGGCCCAGAAAAGAACCTTGGCAAGAGATTGGAAGAATTTAATGAGCAAAAATTAACATGCATTAAATCTGACCTCGTGCTTACATGGCAGATGTTGAGTGGAGCAGCAACCAGATACGTTATTAGAGATAAACAGTGGCTTATTACATTTTGAGTGGAGCGTGGTGATTTTATGATAACATACCTTTTATTCCATTTCAAATTGATATTTTGTTTAAAACTCAGCAAAATTCACATTCTTTAAAATCCTACTTGCTCACGTGTTATGTACTACAGTTCATCGATCAAATTCTGTTGTAATAACCATGTCTTAATGAATTTCATGGGATTTCCTTCAACATAATAAAACACATACGAGGTTAAAAAATAAGTAGACACAGGTAGAGAAATGTATTTAATACAAGAACAACTGAGTATAAGCAGCACATTTGAAGTCACTCACTTGGGAATTGAGTCCAATATTAAGGGTACTGTCTTAGGAGAATTGAACATTGCACTAGATGTATGGCCTTGAGGAGACATTTTTGCTGGCTGTTTTGACAACTCATTACCCGTAATTTCACTGACGGATCGGTGAAGTGGCTCAGCGTAGACAGCCGTGGCACCAGAGGCTGGTTTGTGCCTGGAATGATGTAAGATAGAACGGCAAACAAGCAAAAACTTATTATGGCTAACGATTGCTTAAAACATAGTGGGGGAGACTTGACAGTTCCTCTACCGTGGGTGGGGCGGACGCAAACGGAAGCACATCCTCAGACTACCTGTCTGTAGTTTTGGAAGCCTCATTGAGAGAACGGTAATTCTGTCTCATGACACTGACGTTTTGATTCTGTCACTGACAATTAACAGTAAATTGATGATTTATGTCTGCTCGGTAAATCTGTTAAATCCTAGATATTTCTGACAATGCCAATAGGATTATTGTGGCAAATCAAGCTTAAAATCAATTAACCCAGACTGCTCCGTTGATCCGATGTGCCTGATGCACATCTACTACCTGGAAATGTGTATTTATTACTAAAATGCACATACTGAATAATTCAATCAGCTCAAAGACTGTTGAAAAGTAACATTTCCCAGCAGTGTAGATCTCCCTGTGGGTAAGATCTTGGTCTCCATGTCAGTAGGTGTGTGTGTGGGGGGGGGGGGGTGTCAGCGGGCTCATCCAGGCCTTTCCCCCCTCTGCTCCGACATAACTGGTCCATCCCTGGCACTACTCCTCATCTCCAAAGCCACCAAAAACTGTAACCTACCTTGTGTATTTTTCACTAATTGAAATGCCTAATGAGGTCCCTAGGGCTCCATCCCATTACCTCTGAGTTAATTAAAGCCTTAGCAGAGTGCCAAACGGTGAATAAAGATGCAGTAAAAGTGCAAGAGGAACAGGGAACCCGAGCAGGGTTCGGTGTGCTGGGATGGGACTGACCTGCTTTTCTGTCATTGTTGTGGGACGCTATATTCCGAGAAGCAGCAGATGTCTATTATTTTTTTATTTGTATTTATTTTGGGCTTCAAATGTTGTTCCCCTGGATCAGGCTCTCATTTACCAGTGTGGTTTGCCTAATTCTGCTTTATTAAACTCCTTGCCACCATCAACAAGGTTTTACGAAGAGGTTCCCCGTTTAGAACGTGTAACTACACAAAAAAAAGTGACAGGTGTGTTATGGACTTTTATTCAATTTCAGTGTGGCTGTAACAAAATTATACTGCTCATTAAATCTACTTTCTCAACTGTTGTCACTATTATGAGACTATTAATCCAAACCACATTACCTTGTTAAATAAACTCTCCTTATTAAATGACAAAAACATGGGCTGGTAGAACGTGAAAAGACAAGAAGACACGTTTCTTTTAAGAAACAATTTCAAATGTTTATTTAACATGTCAAAGAAGGGGCACACACTCGTGAATTGTAAAGGGGGCTGCAATTATTGGCCTGTACTATGACTTAAACTTAATACTATCATTAATCAGGTTTTGGCTAAAAAGAAAACATGTTTTTGTTCCTTTTTGTTTTTATAAAGAAACTTTATGTACATTGGTTCTTTTATACAAGAGGTTCATTGGATAAATGCATCAAAAAGAAACCAGTTCTGCAGTAAACTTTACAAAAAAATACATTTTGTTTTCATTCAGAGATGTAGAAAAGGAGACAGTCAAATATTGACCAATAATATTTCTTCCTTTTCATTATTTAGAAAAAAGTTGTTCTAATACCTATTTAAAAGAAAAGCAATATACAGCATAATAAACGGGAGAAAATTGCCTTTGCGGATTCATTCAGTTGGTTTAGTAACCAAGGAGAGGGGCTGCGATTGGAACAGGGCATGATGGGAGTGAAGGGCTGCCTGATGGAAAGGGGAAGGGGGGGAGAGCATGGAGGGGTGCAGAGAGGTGAAGGGGATTGGCCGGGTGAGGATGGGTGTGCTCGAGTGGCTACCTGAAGTACCAATTGGGATGGAGATGGAGGGTTGGGAGGAGGAAGAGGAAGAGGAGGACGAGGAGGAGGATCCAGAAGCCTTCCCAGGTAGGGAGAAGTGGTGGTGCATGCGTCCCTCTGGTTTGGTGGTGAGCGATAGCGGCTGGGCCTGCTCGGAGTGAGTGGCGGCTGGAGCAGCTGGGGAGGCCAAGGCTGCGGAGGGAGTGGCTGGTGAGTCCAGCATGCTGCCGTGGGATGACGCAGGACTGTCACACATCTTCTCCGAGGGCAGGTACTGCACGCACTGCTTCTTGCTTCTTATCGAGAAGTCTGGGGAAAACAAAGGAGACGTGAAGAAGCTGAATTATGGATCTGCTGCTGGCTTGGAATCTGGTTCATGTCCCTCAATGCTGCCGGTGACAGAAGTGAAGAACGAGCGACTATTAAAACAGTGAAGATGATGGCGGTGAAAGCTGACACTCAAATCAACTTGCAAACACATTACAACACGGAGAGTGAAACAGGATGTTAAACATATCCAGATGGTATGCATTTATGATGCAAAAAAAAACAAAAACATGACGCACTACATTAAAATGTGCACTGGAGTGTGGAAAGCTCTCTTATTTTGGGCAAATTACAGTGCTCACTGGGTTTCAAAACAGCAGACATACCTGCTACTATTAGCACTGAACCTCATAAGCTGCTTGTCAAAGTATAGAAGCAGGGAAAGAAGTTAGTAAGTGTTAGTGAAGAAAAGAATCCATGCTACAAGGAGGTAAGATCAAAAATAATACAATAAAGGTGCGCTTGAGCTTTGCAAGAAACATAGAGCCCTCGCTTTTAGTTTCTACAGTTTTACTTTCTTATTCCAGTTTGTAAAGAAGAAAATACAAATCAAGGTGCTCAGGAAGAAAAGGCCCCTTACCTTCTGGTTTTGAGTCGGGTTTGTTGTCTCTCTTCCTCTTTTTCCGCTTTCCCTGCACAGATAAAACAATGCTGTTAAAAAACTCATTTTCATAGTCAAAGTAAACCAACTGTGAGTACTTTAATTAAACGATACAGTCAGAGATACAGTCTACTCATCACTATAAGAGCTGAACGTGGAAACGTGCTACTCACATAGTTATCTCGTGCTGACCATCCTGGATAGAGCTGGGAGTGGAGTTGCCTCTCTTTTCTGGCCAGCTCATAGTATTTGGCTTGTTCCTCTCTTGACAGGGAATGCCACTGTGGACAAAGACAGAAGATATCAAAGGATTGCTAAACACACACACACACACACATAGTTCTAAACTCACATGCGTCACTGCTACTTACCCGTCTTCCAAGGATCTGGTTGATGGCAGCGCTCTCCTTCAGAGTGCACTCTGCCACTACTTTGGCTCTCATCTCCTTCATATACAGCATGAAAGCATTCAGAGGTTTCTTGATATGAGGCCTCTTGTCCTCTTCTTTCTTGGGAGGAACGGGGGATTTCCTGCTAATCCGAAACATTAAAAAGAGGCTGTTAATAAAGTGTGAATGGTGGAGAGGTACTGGTGAATTCTAGCAAACAATTAGAAATGTTGTGCAGCAACAAAAGCAGAAAAGATAAAGTGGATGTGATACAGTTAAAAGACTTTTAATTGTTCTTACGCATGCATCGAGGGGCTGATGTTGTCACCACTGGGCTCCTGTTTGATAGCCGGGGAGACGATGGCAGGATGGGGAATGCCGGTCTGGTGGAGGCTGTGCGGAGGCGGAGTCACCATGTGAGGGGAGAAACGACTGGACACCAAGCTGAGAGGGCAAAAAGGGGGCAACGGTTTAACAGCGAACCTCTTTTAACCTGATGAGAAAAGGTTAAAAGTGCCCTGCCTTACCCTCCGGGTGAAATTTACTGTGCCTACTGTGTCGGTCTAGACTAAAGTCATACACACAATGAGTGAAATGCTTGCTTTTTGTTCAAATAAAGACTTTTTCAAAAGCCCCTTTATTCAGCAATGGCTGGAAAAAAGTGGAGTGTGTTGTTACCATGGTGATAGCATGGCTGTGACACCTGAAACCACTTTCCTTACCACGTTCCAGACCGTGGAGAGCGTTTTGACAGCCGTCCACACAGAACACCTTTACAAAGTGTCTCTCTCAATTTCCAATTGTTACTACAATGGAGCATTGTAATGAACAATGGGGGACATTAAGCTCTGTATCCCTCTATCATACACTCTGGTTAATGTTAGACAGGAAAATTCCTCTATTTTAACTCTTTTAGCATGTCACACAGACAATGCACAATATAGCCTTGTGCTATATAGACATAGACATGAGGTGAGTCCAGAGTCGTCATGCACAACCCAGTGTTAACTTTTATACACAGGCTTTTCTAACTGTTTTCTAAAAACACTGGAGTCCAGGTTACAAATGCACACACAGAAATATCCTCACTCAATATTCACGATCTGACTGAATATATAATAAGAGTAAAGAAGCTTTTAAAAAGTGTCCAAATACATGAAGTCTAATAAAATATCTGTAATTAAGATCTGATATTTTGCCTTATTTTCCATGTTTTCTTTGAAACACTTAATAATTTATGCTGTATAAACATGGAGGTGCCATATAATTCCCTTGGTAATAAACCTATACCAACTATTTCTGTAAACATCCACTTAGTCCCAGATGAATAACTCAATTCTGGTCCAAGTGATGGCACGCAGTCAAGCTCCACATTGAGAAAATAATGCTTCCATTAGCATTCACGTCATGCAACCTATGTTGTTGCCGTAAGATTTTATTCTTACTTTAATTCTTGCTGGCTCAATTTTTACTTCATAAACACAGTTTTAAAGTTATATTTTATTGAGCCTGATTAACAAGTAATGTCAAAAATATGACACGCTACGAGCTTCACTCAGTTTCTTATTGCGCCTTGTAAGCCATGAAATTGTGTGACTTGGTGCAATATTTGGCATGTGCTAAATCTGATGCCGCAAATAGTATAAAAAGTTCTGTGAGGTTTGTTGTGATTGTTGTGAGTCCATCTCAGGATGGAGCTGCACATGCTATTGATCACAGAGACCCTTCTGAATATTTCCTCTCACACCAACACCGGAAGGCTCGCTACAAATCTTTCCAATTTTGAAAGAGGGTGAGAGAGTTAAGTCTGATGGGACGTGTAGGTTCAGATGAGCTTTGATTTGTCCAAATCGATTCTCGGCCCTTTCATCTCAACGGTGTGTGTGTGTGTGTGTGTGTGTGTGTGTGTGTGTGTGTGTGTGTGTGTGTGTGTGTGCGTGTGCTGTGGAGAGACTGAACATTGGACTGACCACAAAAGTTTAGCTCTGAGAGAAAAGACATGAGGGGAGTACTGAATGCCAATAATGCATTCACCCTATTTAAGAGGCTGAACGTGTCTACGATCGACCTCACATCCCTTTGTAGTCCTGACAACGCTGCCTGTCCCTGATCTCACAGTGTTTGTCAGAAAGTATACACAGTGGCAAGTATGTTATTAAAAATAAGAGTTGTGCTATTTCTGTAAAATGTTGCCTAAACAGTCGAACGATGCAAACACCAACCATTTGTTTTACCTAGTGTTCGAAAAAGAAGAAGAAGCAGAAGAAGAAGCATTTTATTGTCATTAATGAAAAGGCTGGCGAAGAAAGCAGGAGAATTGTGATTACAGCATGTCATAGAAGCAGCAGATATTAGATGTCTCCCTTTGGGAGGGTGGGAGTGTTGCTGAACTTGATCCACTCACCTGGACATGGATGCATTCATTGCTAGCGCTGGATAGGGGTGACGGAATCCCCCCGGAGGGATGGAGTACATGGGCTGGCCCTGCCTGAGAGACAGAGGGAGACAGAGTGAGCCAAGGCTCCAGTGTGAGGTGGATCAAACACAGCTGACAGCAAACCCACCAGCATTAATCCTCGACTCATCAACTCAAATCCCTGTTTGTGGAACAGCACAGTTGCAATTGATTACGAGAACTGTAGCAAAACCCGTATATGTTCATAAATTCCTCCTGATATGCTGCACCTGCACTTAGACACAAACTGCTTTAACCAAAAAAAAAACAAAAACGTTTTTTTTTTCTTGCAAAAAAACGTCTTGTGCTTTCATGAACCTCAACTCACCACAAGTAGTTGGTTGAAGTTGGCCACTAATCCAACAAAGTTAATCCCGCTAACATCAGTGCTTTAACTGTGCTGTGATAACATGCTGCTTGTGCCGACAGCTGAAAATAAAAGTAACCTACTGTGGCATGAGCCAGCCCAGAGGGTGCGCGATGGAACCGACCGCACCAGGGGACAGGGGGTAGTATGGAGAGAGCTCCGATGGGTGAGGCGTCCGAGGAATACCTGCCGGTGCCGCAGAAGAAACCAGCTTTTAAAATGCAGCACATACCCACTGAGATGACATGCTATTTTCATAGAAGAGTTATTTTCAGTTTCCTTTTCCAACTTCATGACCCTGTTAAGCTCATTAGCATGCGTTTGTTCGTGTACATTGGAGTGTCTGCATCCTGGTTTCTGTGGATGTTTCAATACTATATCCCCACTGTGACAAGTGGTCACTGTTTTGAATTCATTGTAAGTTACATGAATTTAAGTGAATAAAGCCTCTGAGCTCAGTAAAAGACAAAAACTACAGTTTTTACAGCCACCTTTCAAGATTACTGACAGATTTCATTTTGAATATCACTATAAGATCTACAGTGGAGTGAATCAATGTGCACCCATGAGAGTTTACCTGTCTTTGGGTCGAGGATCTCTGGGGAGAGGTGTGATGGCGGCGTGCCGGGGGAGAAGTGTTCGTTGCTGTATGTGATGAGGGGCGTCAGCGGGTGGACATGGTGGGCATGCTGCACAACTGGGACTTTATTGGACTGTTGATGAAGAAGAAAAATGGGAAGAACGGAAACAAAGAATTTATGAGCAGGAGGAGACCAATGTGCAACAAGTGTGTGACACATGACATTCAAAACAGAGTTATGGTAAAGTAATCCATCAAAGCTCCTATGCTTGTAGATGACACAAACATACACTACTACACCAAACATGCACGAGATTTCTGTTGGCCATTGCTCAAAAGAAATGCACTGGAGTAAATAGGCCATCATGTGTGAATGCCCTGCATGGTAAACATCACAGTCTGTGCGTGTGACCGGCCCTGTGATGCAATCTGGACCAGCACCAAGGAACACTAAAAAGCCTTGCAGACACATGCCAAGACCATTACAGTCATTTAGTTGAGGAGAGAACTGTTTGTTCAGTCCAAAAAGAAAAAACAACGGTGCCACCGGGTCCAAAACTCACACCAGCAAGCCACAAACAAACACAGTCAGGCAAAGGTAAACTGAATACCCATAAACAAGTGCAGACATCATCTCCAACTCTGTCTGGCAGCACTCACTTGATGGGAATAAGCACACACCCATGGGTGGATTACACTGCCACATTATACTACAGACGACCGTGATGTTAGAAGAAAACACTTCACATTCTGCGCAACCTAAGATAAGTGGTGAAGAACGGAAGGTCCAGAGATGAACCTTCCTCTTACACGCAAGCGTGGGTCTCTCAGCCATTTCGACAATGCTCGCAATAAGTGCAGATCCGACAGGCATTACATCTATGACGAGGATGATGAAGACAATAATAATAACCAGCGTCTCTACTTTCATTAGGCAGCACTCGGCCTCGCAGTCATTTCCCCTGGCTGCCCGGCTGAATAGAGCACTTGTTGGCTCAACTTGTCACATGGGAGGGTCAAGGGGTGGGGGTGGGGGTGGTAGAAGGGGGGTGGGATTGGGGGGGAGAAAGGAGTCTTGTTCCTCCAGGCTAACCTTTCTTCAATATCCCTCCCCACCCCCTTCTCAACCTCTCGTCTCTCTCCAACGTGGCCTGCTAGGGAACAAGGTTAGCATTGAGACTTCTGTACACTCTCTTGCTTCATGCTGCTTAGAATTGTTCCAAATTGTAGCTTCTATTTTTTTTTTTAAGGAAGGCCCAACCTTTTCCTTCTTTTAAATCTTTAGCAAATTGGTTTCTCCCACGTCTAAAGCGTGCTTTGATTCTGGCTAACGCCAGATGGAGTGAGGAAAATATTTGCTGCTGTTAAACATGGCTATATTAAGATCACTTTGCTCAGGACGTTTTTTTTTTTGTGGTTTCTCCAGACTTAGAGCACGTAAGGTCAATGTATATGGCGATGCGCAGAGACACAATTTCAAACAACACAGAAAAGGCTTTGATGAAGCTTCATGGCAGAAATAGTGTTGACTTGCTGGGTTGAAATCCCAAGTCCCACATGTCATGTATATTTGAGTTGTGCTTTGTTGTTCTACTTCATGTACAATATGCCTGAATGTTCCCTATATTGTGAGGGCTGTTCAAGACCTCTAGACCTGGGTGCCAACACATTTTGGGAAGCACTTCAGTGAGAATTTGAAATGATGCCTTTATTAATTATTCATATCCTGGAATACACCAATCGTGTGCTCTAAACATATTTCTAAGTTTGAAGGCACTAGTTTGAACTCTGGGCTGCCTTTCAGATCAACAGCCCGACAGAATGCGGAGAAAAATGGAGGCTGCAGGCTGCACATATGCAAAACTATTCGGACCTGTAGTCTACCTGCCAGGGATTCACTGTTAGGAAAAAAGAAGTCTACTTCATCAAGCAAATTCTTCTCTTTAAATCAGAACATTCTTTGAATTAAATCCATCAAAATCAGCATCATTTTTAAAACTAATTTAAATGAATGAATCTCTCCAGAGCTCTGAAAAACTAGACAAATGACTCAATCATGACTTAAATCTAAACACTGTGTGTATCAATGCCTTCTTTCACTTGCTTTATGTATAGAGGTAACATTTCTCCAGCCCACGAAGGCTTCATACGTCTGGTTTCATGATCCACAAGCAAAGTGTAACGAGGAACCCACAAGGAACATGAGCCGTGTTTTAAATATAAACAACATCTTGGTGATAGGACCGATAAAGGGCAACCTGGAACCAGATGGTATCTACATCGACAAGCAGAAATCATGCTCTTTACATAGACGTGCTTGTTGCAAACAGGTCTGCAGTGGTGCATACCTCTCAGCTAGCAAGTAAAAACACCCAGAACTGCTCTCAGAGTGATTGGACATAGTAACAGGAAGGTTTAAAGGGAGAAAAAAAAACACAGCTAAAAGTTGCTGAGCCAGTGCAGAGAAAAGATGTCTGTCTCTTAAGAGGGTTTGAAACTAATAAGGCCGAGGTGGCAGTACCTCGCTTGGCTGTCCAACTTGGAACGACGCTAAGAAAAGCATAGTCCTTGGTCAATGTGGGTGGAGGGGTGGATTTCATTCAAGCAAACATGTTTTTGGATCCCGCACATCTGAATTGAATTACTAGGCAAACAGCCGATGGGGAAGAGAGCTTAGAACAAACTGAATAACCCGGCAGCTTTGTGTGTCTTTATGCTCGGTGATTCTGGGTGGGAGGCTCAGAGGCCTTTCAAAACTCCAGGAAAGACAGGGTGAAAAGAATGCCTGGCATGCTGAGAAATCCAAGCCTTGTTTGTCAACGCCAACAGGAAGCGGACGTGAGAGGGGACTGACCGTGTCGTATGTCTTTAAAATCAACCGCTCCAAAACTATGCCATTCATCACGGACAGCGTGTGCTTTATGCCTGGTCATCGCCTCTGAAGAGGTTAATGGCAGTAATATTCTATCTTAAAATTATCCAGGGTCATAATGCTGGAGTGAATATTCCCAGTGGTCACTGAATAAATTAAGAGACACAAACATGGACAAATCTCATCTAGTGTGGTAATAAATATTTGTAAACTAACAGATATACGTCGATGTTAATTTCTGGTAAATCTGCCACTAATAAACGGTATCTTGTGCAATTTCACTCACAAACTCGTTTCAGAGTTTGACTGGATTCAAAGCACTGGCTCCTTATTCCATTTCTGAAGAGGATCTCGTCTCTGCACTGGCCCAGCAGGACTGCATACCTTAGATCAGTATTCAGTTCAGTCCTCCCAAAGCCTTTGATTTCATGATGGATCCTGGTTGTTCGCTGCCTAATGCAAAACGAGAAAATCTCTCCAGACTCCCAGTCAAAGGTCTGTTGAAAGAATATGGGTCGAGAGCAAGTAGGCTATATGTAACACTCCGAGAGGGAGAAAAAACAGCGTATTTTCAGTTAATATCTCTACTTAAACTGTCATACAGCCCTGAGGGTTGAAGATTGCACCGGACACATGTAGGGAGACAAAAGGCATCTCTGGAATGCAGCTCTAGGCCTTGCCACTTCAATTCACTTAAACAATTCGGTGACTAAGTGACCTGTGACACACTGGCAGGACCAGGTCCCTCTGTGCCTTGCTTACTATAGAAACTAATACAATATTGAAACAAAGAGGGCAATTCTTGTGTCCCTGTCAAGTGAAGATCAGCCCATCTTTAACCGCTGAGTGCGCCCTGATCCGATCAGTTAGCCACCCTGGTCAGTTCTACCTCATTAGAGAGTCACAGCTCCCCCTAATCCAGAATAACAGTACTAGTCAGTGTAGCTGGTAATGACACACCGAACAGGCCTTATGACAAATTACTGCAAGTGACTGAATGACCTCAGTGAGGGAAGTTCGCAGCCTTGACATCATTATCAGCAGAGTGTTAATGACTGTGAATCACTAGGTTGTGGACGATGAGTACGATACGCACATCATTCAGACAGCAGCGTCTCCTCTCCTCTCCTCTCTGGTCCAGCTCGGCCACTACTGATGGGCTGACAAGTTCCCCATACTGCATCACCTGGCCCTGCAGCGCCTTTGATGTATTATTCATGAAGAGGCAGCCCTCTGAACACAGGAGCTTATATGGGGGTTTGGGGTGCTGGACCTATGTGTGTGTGTGTGTGTGTGTGTGAACAGTGGGGTGCAGTATGCTCACAGAAGAGCTTGCTCCCTTCTTCCCAGTCCTCCCACCACCACCTCCACCACCATTACTACCAACAGCAATACCAACTGAATGCTAAACAAACCTGTCTGTTGAATAATTGAGGATCTCAGGCCAGAGCAGGCTCCGATTAGCATACAGGCCTTATGGACCCAATCTGCACAGTGACAGGATGGTCTTTCCCTGGACTTTCGTATCCACTGAATGCTCTGATAGCTACACCCTCTTATCTTGTTCCACATTGCCAGAATTAGCTGAAATGTCAATGCAATTGCAGTTCACGCAACAGTAATTGCACTGATCTCTGTTGGCACACGCAGGAACGTGAGATGATACTGTTCACACAAAACGCCAAATATCAACATTGTCTTTGAGTCTCGGTAATCAATGATTTATTAATCTACAGGGGCAGTTCTCTCGTCTAATAGACTGTAAAAGCCTTAGCAGTAAACTAACATTATGCATAGTTGACATGCATATGAAATATAAGATATATGCGTGCATACAAGCAGGTCTTGACGGAACATAAAACAAAGCGCGTGTCAGATTTAGCACATGTTTGCAGGATGACTGCAGGCGTACAGGTCTGCTTCAGGACTCCCTGCTGGTGTCTCCTCACCTCTTCTCCTTGGGTCCCTCTCTCTGGCTCCTCTCGGCCCTGGGCAGTAATCCCTGGCCCCCCGTGTGTGCCCATCCGCTCCCCCTGCTCTCATTAGTGCAGTGTTGGGGCCTGGGGAGCCTGCAGGCCTGGGGGAGCCAGCCTGCTGCTCCCCTCCCACTCTCCCTCTCTCTCCTCGGCTGGAGTAATGAGCACATAATCAGCCTGGCTCCCTGTCAGCAGCAGCACACCAGAGGGGCATGTGGGCTCCTGGCCCAGAGTGGGGGGTAAGGCCACAGCGGGGTGTTTCACTTTCTATCCTCCGTGCCCTGTGTGCACTGTACCGGGTATTGGAGCTTCCCACAACACATCAAATGGCCCTCTGGTCACAGGTCACCAGATCAAGCACGGCGACTTCCTCTTTTAGTTCACATACCGAAAGCTGTTCCCCACCTTTTACACTACTTTAAAATAAAAGTGTCACATGAGTTCTAACACAATAATGTTATCTCAAAAGTCTTTTTCTGCTAGCGTAAGTGTTCCATTTGAGGTGTTTGGCCTTGGACTGCCCATTCATTACAGCTGTGCCATGCAATTGCAAAAATAGTAAAATGACCACGATAAATATATAATAAATACAAATGTCTTGGCTCCCTTAGATCAAATCAAGAAACAAAGAAGCCTCTCACTATTATAACAACATTGTAGATCCTGCACAGATATATAAGTTCATATACAAATATAAAAGTGGCAAAAGAACAAATGTTAAGGAAACTTAATTTCAATACGCAAAAGTGAAGGCTACTTATTATTCAGACAATGTGAGTAACAGTTCTGCCAGGAAACAGTTGGATCCCTCACATTCGACAATGTTTCTTTCTGTATTGACTTTTTCTGGTTTAATGACGTTCAAAGACATGAAGGCCAAACAAAAAGACAAAAGCGCCAACACAACCACTGAAGGACAGAACAGAAGCAATCCAAGCAGAGAACTCAACCTCAGTCAATGTGCTTTCGTTTCCTTTCAATTTAATTGCCATTATTGTGCTCATTGTCTTGACCTTTTCTCTTACTTCTGTCTTCCTACGATGTGCATTCATACATTTCACAATGTTACACATTGGCTAAATGAAATGAAATGAATTTGCTGCAACAAAACTCCACACAATCGGTGCTGTGTCCCACAGACAAATCAACAGGGTCGCTAACAGGTCAGCATCTATTCTAATATAATATCTTTAATTGGTTTCCATTGAGACTTAAGTCAGTCCTGGATTCCCATGAGCAAACTACGTCCCCTTCACAACAATTTCCCATTGACTGCGCCCAAGGAGGACTTTGTCATGTGCATCACTGCGATTATGGGATCCAGCGAATCCACCACAAACTCAGCAAGCACGTCTAGCCAGGATGTTTAAGGTCAAGGGGCTGAGTCACAATGGCTCTTGTTGACTAAAGTGTAGTGACAGCGGTTTTCTGCTCCACGCGCTGCTGAATACGACTTCCCCGAACCAGAAGACGCCCTGATATGATCAAACAGGTGAGATGATAGATACATGCTCTTGGCTTGGTGTTATCTAATGTTTTCAATCGCGAAAACACTACCCTCAGCTCAGCCACAAGCCAAACAGGTCCGCTGAGGCCCCGCATTGTCTAACCAAAGTGAGACACCATCATGACTAGTTCACACCTGTGTGGGGAAGTTCAGTAATGGCAAGGTGGTTCAAACTTGAGAGATTTATGATGGAGGCTGGGTTCTTGTGGTAAAGGCAGACAGACAGTTCAGCAGTTGGCCCGCGGGCGCTGTAGGGCTTGTGGGAGAAGCTGTCCACGGATGGATGGGAACCAGTACATTTACATGCCCACTATAACTTCATTATTGTGAATAACCACATTATGGTGATAGTTTGGATAAACCATTTATATGGTTCGCAGTAAACCGATTCCTCCAATAAGTTGACATGATTTGTTTGATAATTGGGTTAACGTCCCAGAGGAAACATCTTATTAGTGCCACAAAATAATGGAGGGAAAATGGCGGGACTCTGCTGCGCCGCAGTTCAGTTATTTGGTGTGTGAAATTTGACTGTGGACATTGTGATATATTTTCCCCTCCTCCAAAACAGCCATGTGTTGCTCTTTTGTCAAACACACGGCCTCTGGTTTACTCCACAGTCCTTCTGACGCATGCACTGAATGCTACGGTAATCTAAAATACAAATGGATATAAAGATAATAATATTGATTGATCTTGTCATCATCAAATCTTTTGTGTCTACTTACTAAATGCCCCGGTGTTGGAGAACGGGAGTCTTTTAGTCCTGCAGACCCGGGGACGTCCAAAAGAGGCCATTTCATCTGCAGGTACTGTGGGTGAGAGAAAACATAGGAGCAGGATTATCCAACAGAGCCAGACGCACTGCAGGGAAAAACACACAGTAATAACAACACCAAATATACAAGATATAACAAAATGCACTCAAAAATAGACATGATACAGACACCAAAAAGCAAAATCTAATGTTCTTTTGCAAAATAATCTCTCTAACATTTACTGTTACGGAACCGTAGGGACCGAAATCTCTTTCTAGAGCGTGCAAAAGTGCTGTGAATGGCTTCAAGCCCGCAGAGATCTCCAGCAGACACCTGTACGAGACCCACATTGCTGCTGGAGTCAGACAGTGCGTTCTGGCACGGGGGAGAGTAGGGAGAGCGATGTGAACACAGCGGACTGGTGGAGGACTGTGAAATTGCCGTTTGTCAAGGAAAAACAAGAGGCCAGCTGTGGGCGCCCGTCGCTGAGCGGGTGGGAAGAGACAGCTGGAAGGAAGCCCCATCTACAGAGCAGCGAAAGGTTGAGCTGCGGACTCCCAGGCTAAGTCCTGCCTGTCCGTCTCAATCGCTGCGGCCTTTTGACCCAAAAAAAGCCCCTCCTCCTTTCAGCGTCACTAGTTTTGTATTAAAGTTATCATAAAAGGGTTGTGTAAGTGTTTGCTTTCCCTCGTTCTTTTCTCGCCGTCGCAGAGATTTCCACCATCATACTACTGCTGCCCGTTCCTTTTGCCGCTGTGCCATGGAGTGAGAGCTGTGTACACCAGGAGAGTTTTTTCTGATTTACTGCTTGATACAACAAACTGAGCTTTTCTTTCTTTTGTCCCCCCCCCTTTTTTTTTGTCCTCCAGCAACGGAGAGAGTATGAAGCCAGTGCTCCGAAAGCACGGCTCAACCATCTGGTTTATAAATCAGTTTAAATACCGGACACAGCAGCTTGTCATGCATGTGGATTTTCTCCCTGGTACAATTTCAAATTAATTAAAAGGGTTTTATATTATAGGTTATGTTGTGCTCATGTAGTGCAGAGACATAAAGGTACCGTAGTTTATTATTTAAGCTGCCTGTCGGGCATGGACGCGTGTTATGGGTTATAACGTCTGTTCGAGGTGACTGTGCAACCTCACTATGCATCCTCTGTTATCATTCTGCAATGTAAACTATCGTATTTATTTACACAGCATTGTGCTTATGAATTCCTCTGCACAAACAGTTTGACGTCCACCCATAGCAAATATCTGATGAATGGAAAAGACAAGAAATAGTATCTGGCACTTAAAAAGACAAAACAAATGACCAGTTAAAGCATATATGCAAAGCTCAGTCTGCTTCTCAAAAGTTGGAGCAGGATAAATGGCAACGAACAAGCAAAGCGGAGGAGTCATGCATTCAGGTTTTGATTTTTAAAACTTCATTCATCACTCGGGGGTTTGTAAGGAGGAAGGAAGCTTGGATGGCTGCTGGTTAAAAATGGAAAAGACATTATAGCAGGAGGGGGAAAAGGGAGAGGAGGGAAAAAAAAAAACATTTTCAGGAATGAGTTTGTCGGAGCAGGCTGAGGGTATTGTTTCCTGACAGCTGGGGTCCAACAGAGCACCGAGGCAGGGGGAAGGGGACCCTTTTTCCTTTCGAAAAGGGGTGAAATTCTTGGAGTTGACATCAGCCCTCTTCATTTTACTGCTCAGGGCTGAATCGTAGGTTCCAACTAATGGGCCCAAGTCCATACAACTGTCAGGAGGCAGTTGCTTTTAGAGGCTGCTAGCTCCCTATTGAAACTTTACTCTGCTGTGTGCATGGTGCCTAATGAATGCTACTCTCTGGAGAGAAAATCCAAAACAATGCAGTTTTCTCTGTCTAATCTATGTCAATCATGAGTCCTTCCACAAATGAAACAAGCGCTATTGTGAGCGTTTGGTCTTGCCCGGCCGTGCCCACCCCGGCTCTCCCACCCAATCCATCCCTTATTTGACAGCTTCTGCCAGGAATGAGGAACATGCCCGCAGGCACTTTTTTCTGAGCGCCTACTTTTCTTTTAATTGCCAGTGTGCCCCATGGAGCAACTGTTCACACACTCCCTGAAACATCCAGCCAGGTAATGCCAGCCGCACACTGTCACATTAGCTCCGGTCCAGACTACAGCAGCACACCACTCACTAACACATGAGAAGGAGAGAGAGGGAGGGTGTTTGGGCCTATGATTTGTTTCAGGAAACAAAAGGCGAGGACTTGTGGGCCATGCTGCTCAGCAAAAACTTTCTCAGTGTTACAGTGGAAAAGGGAAAAAAAGAGAACACGTGGGAATGTAAGAAAGAAAGTTAGGACAGCTGAAGGAGAGCTGATTCAAAATTGATGATTGAAATAGTTATGACAAGGCTTAAGTGCTATTATTATGTTAGTAAACGATTGAAACAGGAGATAAACCCATATCAATGTAACTGCAAGACATTTAGTAATGCTTTACATGTGCCCTTATTTTATTGGAAACAAATGCAGACATATGGTCGGGGCCCATAGCAATGTCTGTTTCAGCATGGGAGCTGGAAGCTCTGATTAACAGACTCGGACAGAGTACTGAAAAAAATGAGTAACTAAAGTGAAGTTTAGCTGATCCATTTTCATAGCTCTCTAATTGTCTTCCAGCCTTCCTCGCTGCCTCCAACACTCAGAATAGACATCAGTAGAATGTGCTACTTTTACAGGACCCAGATGCGACAAAGGTGGCAGTGATGCCACTGAAATTTTCCAAAGAGATACACTGGAGCCCTTTGGTTTCTTGAACAGAGAGAATGTAACATATGCTCTGGGGCATGTGGCCTGCCAGAGCTGGGTTCTAATTGTTACATTGCTCTCACAGAGCGGAGGAAAACACAGCCAAGAGTCTTTGTCATCTCTGAAGTGTGTGGTGCCATACTGCAGACCAACATCAGAGCACGGGAGAAGAGACAGATGTCTGGACATTTGCTGTCAAACTAAGTCAGACACTCTGCCAAAGGGACAGAAAAAAAAATCCCAAACTTTGCTAGCAACTATCTGCCGACTTCAGGGATGCGGAGAGAAGTCCAAATGACTGTCAGTCAAGACAAAAAGTAAAATCAAAAATAATATTAATACAGAATCATATTTATAATTCTATAAAATCCGTAAAACTATAACAACTATGCATAAAGCACAGCGTGACTCTGGAAAACAGCAGGTATTCCTAATAACTATTACTCTCTAAAACAGATCATATGTTAATGCGTGTTGTGCTGAACTGCACAGAGTCAGTCAATTAAGACCAAACAACCGGACAACGTCAAACAACAAATAAAAGAGTGAATATGTAGCAAGTGGCGGCTTAGACGAGGCCTGCCGCCTGTGAAATGGCTTCGCCCAACTTGTGGTGAATGGCGGAGCAGCAGGAATGCCTCCACGGATGGCTGCAGCAGATAATGTCAATCACCTACTGTGTGGAGAACCCCTCCCCACTGGTTTCTTTTACCCCCCAACAGAAAACAAATGGGCCGCACAGCTTGCTGTTTGGCTGAGGTGTTAATTACCGTCCCCTGTCCATATGAACAGCAGCTTCAGACAATAGCCCTGTCAGGCCCCCTACACAACAGTCCCTCCCTGGTTTGCACTGCTGATATCACCTGCTCATGTGGGGCCATTGATACCTCAACCTGATCTATGCATGAAAAGCAATTAAAGCTTCTGGAACAAAGACAATGTGATAAGTAGCCCCCGCCTTGTCTCAAAGTTTGCATTAAGGCTCATTGTTTGCCAACATTAGAGGCAATTACACTGACAATTCTTAAGCAAACCTCTGCAGTCATTGTGCTAATTAGTGTGTAATTGATGGGGAAACGACAAGCAGCTCAGCTGGTCCGACACACAATGCACTATTGGGCCACTGCAAATTTTTCTGAATGGGGATCGTGTCCTATTATCCGGTCCACTATGAAGTAAGTAGATTAGTCAGGGAGGAAGTTATTAATTAAAGCTATCTTAAAGAAGAGAGAAAGAAACAACACAAATAGTCTAACTGGTAGATAGGTTAGTCTTTTTTTTGTGTGTGTCCAAAATGGAAACCCTGGCACTTTATTAATGGGGAGTGTTTCATCTAACTGCATCAGATCAGTCACATCAGGCACTCGGAAAAAAAATTAAAAACTATAAGAACTACTATTGCCACTTGGTTTACATTATATTAACCCAGAGAAGCCTGTGGTCCTGCAGTGGAGATAGCATCTTGCTAATGGCTACCACATTTGAAGTGTCCATTAGCCCATAGAAGAATGAAGTTAAGTGACTCTGACAGGGCCACTCCCTCGGTTTGCTGGGCCTCCATTGTGACCTGGTTGGTTTTCCTACACTCTTATTCACAGTCAGTAAAAAAAAAAAAAAAAAAAAAGAAATACTGGGTCAAAGGTCAGACATCCAGAGTGATGTGGTTTCTATGGCAACGTTGCCTATTAAGGCCAGGCTCATTGGCCTCTTAACATGCTCTTGTACACAAAAGAACTATTAGTGCAAAGAGGGAAAGAGGAGAGTGAAGAGGGGAGGCAGTGTGAGGAAGGCCCTAACAACACAGCGTCAAGGTTTTTCCAAGATTTCCAAGATGGTTACACACTCTTCCCACAGCTCCATCCGCGTCTATATGTAGCACACATAGAACTTCAGAGGCTGCTTAATGAGTTTAGACGGCACCCGTGTGTTTATTATTCCAAAATAGGAAAAGATGCTTTGTGTTGTGGCCGTATACCCTGCATATAAAGTGTAAAGATCCACGTTTTGTGCAAAGATTCAACAGAAATGGTGTCATATGACGGCCTCATGCATATTCTGTACAAGGCCAAAATGGCCTGCAAACTGGATTTATTTGAAAAGTCCCGGGAGTGAATTTACTGCTGTTTCAGTAATAAAACTGCATTAACAGAATACAAGGCCAAGACAACCCACCCCCCCCACACCCACCCCGTAAACGCTTCTTTAACATTCTGTCCCAGTGAGTGAGCTGCGTCTTCTGCAGGAGTTTGCATTTTTGCAACTCAAGCAATTATTTGTATCAGGGTTGTTTTATTTCCCCTTTCTTTTGCATGACATAATCCTGAGTTATTGCTTCCTGTATCCACAGCTTTAGAGTGTTACTCTTCAGTTACTGTTGTTACTGTTGACTCTTCAGTCTCGCTGAGGTTAAAGTCAGGAATAAGTGAGTAATTCTGTTACAGAGCACAACAGCAGGTCGTATAAAACTCACTGTGTAATTAGACACACAAGAAAATAATTATGCATCTGGTATGAGCAAGGCCAACTCATAAAGACAGGAGAGGAGGGCGCAAAGCTATTCAAGTCAATTATGTGAAGTCAGTTATGTGGTTTCCCGTACCTGGGAGATCTGCTTTCAATTGTCGCAGACTGCTCTGCTTAATGTCAGTGTGATCTGATGTCAAGACAGCCTACACCTCAAATGTCAAAGATGTCATCCTTTTCCATGTCCTGTGGCATTGTTTGTCCAGTCACACAATTTTTTTATTGTTTGGGGAGTAGCCTCGTTTCATTGAAATTCACAGCCATAAAGGTCTGTATAATTAACTCCAGAACACGAGGTGGTTACCAGTGGTTGGCTCGATGTTTACAGTAAAGCCTGACTTAGAAATCAAATGTGTGTGTGTGTGTGTGTCTCAGTGTAGATGCATGTGCGTCCAAGTCTACACCAATGACACACAAGTGAGACCTGAATTTTTCATTTATGACCATACACAAATTGAATGGAGACAGCATGGGTTACCAATATAATACAGCGTTTCCTGCCAAGGCATTTAGGAGGCAATAATAAGTCCAGCATGTACCCCTCACACTGAACAGGGCAAATACCACAGCACAGTAATCCCTCCAAACTCTCTGCAAGGACATAAAAAGAATCTTTTTCTCTTCTTTTTCCAGACATTGCAGATAAATATTTACCCCCACCCTCCGAGAGTGAATTTGAGTACGTCTGCTAAAAGTGTGCCTTTTTTATTTCTGACAGGGCACAGTGGGTGATTGTTTCTTTTTTTTTTTTAAGCTTTACTTGGCTCTTTTTTTTTTTTTAAACTTCCTAAAAGCAGCTGACAGCGGCAGGAGAGTCAATGAGGCATCTTGAAGGGAAAATGTCAGTTTTGAAAAACTAAGGTGGGTATAAGTGGGTGTAGTGCAGAAGGCAAGAGAGAGAGAGAGAGAGAGAAAAAAAGGGCCTAAATTAAACACATTTGTTTCTGCTCTCACATACCACAAGTCTTATGAAAACAGAGGGCTGATTGTGTTCACCCCCCTCCCCTCCCCTCCCCTCTCTCTTCACCACCACCCAACACCACCCTGCTCCACCCCCACCCCCCTGTCCTAA
>JAVQJF010042912.1:0-10196 GCA_036023855.1 Gadopsis marmoratus
CATACTGGAAGCTGGTTCCACAGGAGAGGAGCTTGGTAGCTGAAGGCTCTGGCTCCCATTCTACTTTTAGAGACTCTAGGAACCACAAGGAGCCCTGCATTCTGTGAGCGCAATGCTCTAGTAGGGTAATAGGGTACTATGAGCTCTTTGAGATATGATGCTGCCTGACCATTAAGGGCTTTATAGGTGAGGAGGAGGATTTTACAGGTAACCAGTGTAGAGAAGCTAGTACTCTCTTTTGTCTCTTTTGTTCCCGCTGTCTTGAGCCTGCTAAATAACCTGTGACTGCTGCTAATCGTACTTGTCTGTTTGTTGTCTTGTCTCTTTTGTTGACGTTGTTTTTGTGCCGCATTTTATGGCTGTAGGCCAATTTATCTTAGAGATCTTAGAGACAAAGGGAGGGTTAGATATTGGTCTATAGTTTGATAAAGCCCCTGGATCCAGAGTGGGCGTTTTAAGAAGAGGTTTAATTACAGCTACTTTAAAGGACTGTGGTACATA
The DNA here is from genome assembly GCA_036023855.1 of Gadopsis marmoratus. Classification (NCBI taxonomy): domain Eukaryota; kingdom Metazoa; phylum Chordata; class Actinopteri; order Centrarchiformes; family Percichthyidae; genus Gadopsis; species Gadopsis marmoratus. The sequence continues at coordinate 502 of JAVQJF010042912.1, forward strand.
ACCTTTTAATAAGGACAGATTGATCATATTTAGTAAGGAAGTGCTAGTTAATGGTAGAACTTCCTTTAGCAGCTTAGTTGGGACGGGATCTAAGAGACATGTTGAAGGTTTAGAAGAAGAAATCATCAAAGTCAGTTGATGAAGGTTAATGAAGGTTTCATTCAGAAAGACTAGAAGGTTTTTGAGCATCAATCCCTTTTGTAGGAATAAGATAATAAAAAATAAGACGCAATACTAAGCTTTACCTACATACACAAATCTTTGTTGACATGCCAGTGATTGTTTTCTGACATGTTAAAATATTATTGTCAGAGACACCGTGAGTTTACTGCTTGCTGTCACACGCACACACACACACACACACACACACACTCAGAGACGACGTCACTCAGTTGCTTTTAAGGTAGAGTGTTTTAAAAGGCGATAAATCCTTAAAAAGTCTTAATTGGCACAGAATTCATTCATCTAAAAATAAGACCTTAATTGGTATTAAAATGTATTAAATCTATCCTTCAAAAGTCTTAAAAAACGCTAATACATTGGAAGTTGGATTTTATGAATATTGCTTTCTGACAGTGCAATTTAAAATAGTCTCAAAATAGTTAACATTCTAGTTTTTTTTAATAATTTACCGAGTGCCACGCAGATCAGTGTAGCAGAACAAATAACACTCATTTTGTTTGCTGCACACTGTTGACGGCAAATGCTGAGAGCCGACGCACCAGCGACGACATGGGAAAGTGTAAATTAAGAAAAATTGGCTAGACAAACCCAGATTTTGCATTATTGCTGAAACCAATAAAAGGCAATGTTTACGAGGCGCTGTGTACTTTGTGCAAGAAGTTTTTCAAACTCGGCAAGATGGGTTTAAAGGCAGTGAAGTGGAAGGGTGACAAACGCAAAATGGCAAAGTCTTCCCTAGTCTCCACCACCATCTCTGATATCATTTGGGTGAACCCCTACATTATAAGCAGAGATACAGCGGCGTCTGAACAGTGACAAAACACCAATCCTATAATTCAAACGAGGGAGTAGGAGACTTGTTTCGGGAACTGCCTGAACCTTTGCATGCGGTTCAGATAAGTCGCACCTACATTAGCAAGTGTGGATTAGCCCCGTACATCTCAAACCAGCTGGAATAATGGCGCATTTGTTTTAGTGTTTGACGAAAACCGTAACCTGACTACGAAAACGAAACAACTCGACCTGCATGTCTGCTACTGGTGCGAAGATCACGTCCAGTCAAGATATATTTGTTTTCACAGGACTAAAAATCCCATGGTTTATGTTAAAATAAATAATTATCCTAAATTGCCCCTAAGTAATTGATGTTGTTCTGTTCTTCACTTTTGGTTATAGTAAAGTTGGTCTTAAATAACATTTTGAGCGGCATTAAATACGTCTTAAAAAGTCTTAAATCTAACTTGCCTTAAGATGAAGAAGAGCTGGGTGTAAGAACATCGCCAATAACGACGCGCTGTATTTGATCGTGCGGTAGACACAGTAGTTACCAATCAGCTACCTGTCACCTGTACATTTATTTACGTTTTAGATAAAGGGATAGATTTGTAGTACTGCTGCTTTGAGTAGCAATCATTTTGTGCTATATTTTGCAGAATAGTATTAATATAGTAGTAGTTTGTTTCACGTGTGCCCTCCAGAAGCTGAGCCACTATGATTGCTGTTATCTTTGTCTGGATCTGAGCTTAACTCGGTTCGTTTGGGGGGGTTTGTGACTGTGTGTGAGAGGGAGAGCAGGTCTCCCTCAGGTGCTGCTTTGGTGGAAAGAGGCTTATGGGAGTGGACCGTTCAGTGAAGCACGAGACATCTTGTGTCCAGCACTTAGACGTTTTGAAATGAGAAATATTTGCATATTCACTAGTCTGGATTTTGAGGGAAGAGAAGGGTAGATTTTTAAGAATATTCTTTTATGTAATTGTGGGAAATCCGGATCAGACACAAATTGTTATTCAAAGCAGCCATTTTATATGTCTTAAAACGGGATCTGTAAAAGACTGAAATGCAACTTTGTGACACCAGCAGACATTCTTAGACACATTTCAGAGTGATGGCTGTTGACTGTGGTTTGTTTCTGATTCAGTATGATTTGAAACCTTTGACTTGTGTGTCCAGCAGTGCCGAGGCGTCCACATCCAGCTGTGTGATCCTCTGATGGACTTCTTCGTCTTCAGACTCTCTGAATGGAATATCAGTCTGAGATGATATTGGATGCTGCACAGTTTGTCTGAGAGTTTCACTTCAGACGTTTGTGCAGAGCACGACACACACACACACACATCTGTATATTAACTTCTGTTTTACTGTGCTTTTTAACGTGTCAACATGAGGTCAGGAAAGCTTTGATTGCTATCAGCAGCTTCTTCTTCACCCTGTGCAATATAAACTATCTTGACCTGCTGCTTTAAAGACCAAATATCTGGTGAATGTGTTACTGTGAGCAGGATGTTACTGCTGCCAGCAACGATTCATCTACGTACAATGTTGTAACATCAACACTGCAATACAGGAGTGAACTCATGAGCTCACATCATCACAAGTCCTTTTGTACCCAGTACCCAGAGTGCCCCACTCCATCAGTTTTTTTTCCATTCGGTCAGCATTTTAAATGGCATTTCGGCAGAAAGGAAGGTAAAATAATACAAAAGATCTATTTGGATAGGCGCCAAAATGAATTAAAAAACATTCAGCTTATTACAGGTGGATTTTTAAAATGCAAATATCAAAATGGAAGCAGGATTTTCATTTTTCAGTTATCCAGTTGCATAACCAGAGCATTCACACCTCTGATTCCAGCCAATCAGCTCTTTGGACGAGTGACGAGCGTTGTTTCCTTCACTTTCTGTACAGAAAGAAGATCCCAATGACATCATTATCGCAGGGATAATGATGTCATTGGGGTCTTCAAAATGATAATTAATGCAACATGTAAGAGGTAATTATGTATGAAACTCTAAAATGGCCAACATTAAATAACTAAATAAACATTATGAAACTACAGAATATTTAACATTGTGAAAAAAATCATCCTGTAAATAAATGAAGTATAAAATATATCAACCAAGATGTGTTATCTTAGTTATCTTTTATTTAAACATTTTTTTCATTTTAATATTATTAGAGTTCAGTTTATTGTAGAAAAATATATTTTATTTCCAAATGACCCTTTCAAAAGTCAGTTTTTATTTAGTTATAGGCTTTCTTTCCCCTCACCTTTCCGCCAGTACATGTCGGTGAGAAATAAATGCTATTATGAAATAAATACACATTTGTAAGGGGTCATTTTGAAATAATAACCATAATAAACTGAACATTCCAATAAAACTATAAAATAAGATACTATGAAAATAAGAAGGATGAAATACTTCCCATTTATGAGTTTAGTGTTAGTTATTTGACTAATTATTTTGCTTAGTATGAATGTTTCATACATACATAATGTATTTTGTAATGTCTTATTTTTTTATTTAATAGTGGTCACTATAATGTTTATAATTATGACTGGGATTGCATTTGTCCAACTTAAATTGGATGCTTCACGCAAGCCAAAGTCCATCATTTAGGTTAACTGAACACTAATTCATGAGTGATCATACTATTATTGAACAGAGTGGCAGAACCGCCACTGCCCTCTAGCTGCAGCACACTGCTAGACAACGCTGCCAATCGCCTTCTGGGTTTGTCCCACCTGATCTGGACATATCAGACTTCTGGTCTGCTCTGCACTCCCTCGTATAGCTTTACTGCCTGACAAAAACATGCCAATCTATTCAAATCTACACATTTTTGGAATGTCTGGTTATTTGTTGGATTGCCAAATATACAGTAGTTTCTCATAGCTTTTACATTTAAGACACACTGTGGTGAATTATTACTAACAGAATGAGTGCATATAATCAGCTGCACTATATTCTATTGATTTATGAAGTATCTGCATCCAGGCAAGAAAACCTGGTTAACAGATATAAAGTTCTATATGCTGACTGGCTTATGTGTTTTTTATTACATCATTGTGTACTTTATCATATCCTCCATTCACAAATCAACAAGTATACTACTAATTTAAGCTTGTGTTTTACAGATTTTTTAATATCATATTTTACTTTTTTGCTATCTCAATGTGTTACTACACTGGTTACAAATCATGATTGGAGATGGAAATGATGGAAATTTCCCAATAAAACTCTTAAAGAAGTCATTGTGTATTTGTGTATTTCTCAGCACTTAGATTTACCAAACGTCCACTAGATGGGGACATAGAACAGCGGTGCAGCTACAGTTTTCATTAAAAAGGGGCATAGAAGTATGACCACACACCTCCTTTTTTTGTGTCTTGTTTTTGTGGGGTTTTTTTGGCAGATTTGATGTTTCTATTCAGAAAAGTGTTATTGACAGGTATGTAGGATCAAAAACTGCTCACTTGGAAAGAACCAACGAACACTATGACCCACTGTGATTCATGTTTACTGCCTCCTCAGACCTTCATCAGAGAAAATCAATTAGTCTTCAAAGATACATTCACGTTTTGTCTGTCTTAAACAATAATCAGTTGCTGTAATAATTTTTCTGGCCAATACAAGATGCTTCCCTAACATGCTTCCAGTGGAAATCATAGGGGTCAATATTCTCTCAGCTCTGTTTCTTTGCCAAAATATATTCCAAAGTTTATCTGAAGTTAATATGAGGCTTGAGCAAGTCAAGTTATTTTCTTCCAAAGGTAGTGTTTTTAGTAGTAGTGAGAGAAGAAAGCCAAACCACATGATGGGACATCAACCCAACCGGTCGAGGCAGATGACCGCCCACCCAGAGCCTGGTTCTTGTTCTGCTTGAGGTTTCTGCCTGTTTAGGGAGTTTCTCTTTGCCGCTGTCTCCTAGTGCTGCTCATGGTGGGAATATTTGGGTCTCTGTAAATAAAGAGTCGGTCTGGACCTGCTCTATATGAACAATATATTGTTGTGATAAGGCGCAATATAAATAAAACTGAATCACAACTCTGATTTGAATTATTAGACATCCAATAGCACATACTACACTAACACACAGCTAATTTTGACTGGATCATTGAATACGCATACAGCAGTTTCTGCCTGTTTCACTGTTAATAAACAGATAATCAGTTCAAATCTTCAGCTGTTTCAGTTTTAATTCACAATTCAATACTACCTCTGTCTCTCTCGCACACACACACACACACACATGCACGCTTACTGACAGACCGACACTTGTACTTGCAACACAGTGAGGACCAGTAGTTCTATTTGACATACGAGCACGGAAATAGCACTTCTGGACAATAGGTGGAGCCCTTATCCCATATTACTACACATACATACTCTACCCTGTGTCTGTGTTTAAAAAAAACAAAAGCCACTTGCTGCATGTGGGTGGTTAACCAGTACACTTTTGTAGTCTAATCTGTTTACATTGGGATCAGTGATGGGGCTCAACATTTAGGGATAAAGACATCCTCTTGATGTTATCAAATTGAACCCGTCATTTTAATCAACCAGTCTCACACTCCTTTGGGAGGATGCTGGCGTGCTGGATGCAGGAGTTGAACTGGCTCTGGTTGTTGAGTGTGAGAACGCTTCTTCTGCATGCTGGTAATACCTTGAATGTATGAATGTATTGTTTAGGATGAAAGCTGGATATGAACATACTTTCATTGCCTCAAGTCTTTGAGTTGTGGCAAAGCATTGTGTCAAGCCAGGTACCAGCTTTACCAGCTGGATCTTTCTGTGCGTCGACTACTTCAGCTTCTACTTCTACTTCGGGGGAGTCCACGATGGACAGAGTTAAGAGTTTTGATTAATAGGGTAAAGACAGTAGTATGATTGTCACACGCTTATTGAACTGATGTGTGTGTGTGTGTGAAGTTGCTATTTCCCCGCAGTATTGCTACCCCCTGAATGCCTCGCTCTGCACAGGCCACAATCACAGATTTGACAAAGGCCCACAGATCACTTCCTAAATTTCCTGAAAGCCAGCTTGATTCCAGGGTCATATTTGAGTCTTTTGGGGCTACTAAGTCTTTAATGTAAGGCAGTGGAGATTGTTTTTTTAATTCAGTATGGTTCGTCAAAAAGTGTTTTGCTTCAATATAAGTTACCTTAGCAGCAGCAAGTCTAGTTGGATAGAAGATGCTGCAGCTTTGCCACCATCAGATACAGCATTGTGTACTGTATGCCTGGTCCAAATGCTACGGATCCCAGATGAGGAGTGAATGGGACAGGCAGAGTTATCTCTACAAATGGTCAAAAGAGGGTTTCCTTAAGTTGCTAATTTTCACCCAAAACAAGGCCATGGTCTTTCCTGTAAAAATGTTGTAGAGCCCATATAACTCATCTGCATTCGAACTTTTGCAAAAAGCAACCGTATGAAAATACGGGTTGCCAGATGGCCACTTCTGGACTCTCGATTCTTGTGAATTAATTCTAGGTGGGGTGGAAAAAAACACAACCTTTGTTTTTGTTTTTCTTCAAACTTTTGTGTGTATTGGTTGTATTTTGAAACATCATTTACACTTTTCTTTTCTTCCCGGCCTTCCCTCCCTTTTCCTCTTCCATCGCCTGCCCTCTCTTGACAAACCTGGCGCTCCAAGAAGGACCCCGTCGCCCCTGGGATTTCAGATGCCTTTTCACAGAAGCTCCCTTAGAGAAGAGAACATCATTCTCTCGCTCCCTCACACACTCCACATCTGAAAGGCACCTAAGGGTCTAATTTAAGCTCTGTCTTCCAACACATGTCACATTTGGGGTGGGCCAAACCCTGGCTCAAGGACAGCTTGTTAACATTATCGGTAGTAGTGGCGATTATGGCAGTTGCGTCTAATACATCTGGTGATGGTGAAATATGCATAATGGATGTGTTTATTTAGTTTTTTTCTTGACTTGATTGCACTTTTTTTTTAAATGACCCTTTCAATTGATTTGCCACTGTTAAGTTGTGTGTATTCATTACTCATGTATGGCAAGGTGTTTTATCTCACCTTGAGAGGAAGGCAGGAGAACTCTACCTTCTGCTGTTAAAGCTCTCACTTAATCAGAGGTACTAATGGTAGCAGTGTAGTAATGCTACTTATTGACTTTTCAGATAAATGCTTCTTTGGGTTCAAGTGCTCTAACTTGCCTCGTACAGCCTTGACTTTTTTTGTAGGCTTCCGTAAATGGAATGCATTTGACCTTTCCCTCTTTTTTTTATGTTCATCCATTTCATACTTCTGTTGGGGTCGTTTGGAAAGCAGGAAAAAAATGCTTTTTGTTAGGCTCAGACTCTTTGCTCTGCTCCACAGCCAACCATTGGGCTAGGACAGGAACAAAGTGTTAACAGTGTTGCCACTGAGGATTCTACGAGTCCCGTCTGTCCTTTTCAGATGTACAAGAAGATGTAATTGTGTTAATGTGTCCATTAATGGTACTAATTAGTCATGTCTGTCTATTTAGGATTTACTAGTATATATGGAATACATACATAGATACGACTGCATGTTAGACAAAATGATTCTAATGTTGCCAATCACGATATTACTAGTCAGTGTATTTTCTGACTGAACATAAGACAACTGTAGGAAACAAGTTAACGAAAATGAATGCAAGATCATTGACTGAAATGGGGAGGTGGTGCTGGCCTCCTTTTCTCCTAATGGCAGGAAGTAACGTGCATGTCTTTGACAATAATTAACCAACCAACTATCAAACTGTTAATGATATTTAATATCACATTATCAATAATATTCAGGAGGGCTAATGTCTGCCAGCTCTCTCAACAATGTTTCCTGTTGTTGTCAGGAGGTGGCGTTAACTGCTGAATTGTATATACCTCTATAAATCTGGACCTTTATCACTTACTACTTGTTACTTTGTTCATCAATATTAGCGTCAGCATAAGGTGAGAACAGTGCCTTACTAATATTTATTTTTATTAATGTTATAGAAGGTTCTCGTTGTGGCTGCATGTCGCTACCGTTTATGTGCATATGATGGAATGAAAGAATAGAAAAGCCTTTGACTGAACACTTCCCGATATCAACCTATATGAGCTAGATAACTGAGAACCTTCAGTCCAAATTAAGGTTTAGATAATCTGGTTAAAATATTGGTTTAACCTGTCAGATCGAGTGACTTCTGAGTTTAATGTTGTTGGAACCAATTGAAATAATGGACAGAACAGCAGGTGATGTTGGTTCATGGTCACATGCAATATTGTAATAAATTATCCATTTAGTGAACTATATTCTCTCGTATGTGTATTGTGTATTGATTTCTATATACTGTACATTTGAACTACTTGGCAATTCATATGATTCTGTTTGCATGGGTGCTGCTTGAAGTGTTAAAACAACAAAATGAGTTGATGATCAAATGTGACATTTTGATATGAATTCAAGACCTTTTACCACCACACATTAAGATGTTCTTCGCAGATACCCTTATGTTGTAACGCTAGTTAAATCACGCTGAGGATTTAATGTGCAGTATGTACCCAGCTGCAGAGGAGAACAATGCATCAATGTGAGAGACGCTAAAGGTGTTTTGACATTGAGCTGTCAGTCCGGCTGATCTGTAGAGTAATGTGAGAGAAAGTTAGAGGGCTCTCTAATGGATGGGATGGATTAGGAGCCACCATGCAGTGTGCTGATGATAACTCCACTGCCATATCACAAAGGGATCAGGCTGGTAGACCCTCCCGTCTGCCCAGTTTCTACCCTCAAAAAGCCCTAACCAGAACCAGATGTTAGCCATCATGCTGTTTGCTACATCAAACAGATTCCAGGCCCCTGAAGCAGACCGAGCCCTCTGACCTTCTCCTGGATCCAGCCACGATTTGGATACGCTCCACTGCATGTACAGACCCCCCCTCACAGGCAGACTACAGACATGCAACGAACATGCAGGCAGATGGAAACAAACCAGAAACAAATATATTTGATCTGCTATCAAATATTGCACCAGTTAAAATGGACTGAAATAGAACAGTTACTCAGAGGAATGAAATTAAATAGACTTCAGGTTCAATATTCCCAGGACAGACTATGTACATCTTCATTTTTGTGCATAGAAAGTTTGTTTGCTACATCACACCTTTGAGGAATACAAAGAAAATCTTAGATTAATTACAAAATATTTTTAGAATGTGTTATGTAATGCCAGATCAAACCTAAATGCCTTGAGAAGCTGCTTTGGTTACTACAATAGATTTAGTGGACTGGAAAGATATATGTGAACAGCACACTCATGTTAACACTACAGCTGTATATATAACTTCAGAGGCTATACATTGAATGAACCCAAATTTAGCAGTTTTCAGTAATAAAGGTCATCAGTGACGGCTGGTGGTGATATTGGTTGGGGGGGCTGACAAATGCATTATACCCATCAATAGTAGCAGCAGCATCATATCTGAGATACCAAGTTACAGCAACAACACTTTATAATTTGTTATAACAAGTTGCTCTAGAATAACACTATAGAAGTCCTCACAAGAAAGGCCTGCTACCAAGAAACTCTCTGTATCTCTCATGACTATTTATCTCTGTCCACATTAGCACATGCCATTATTAACAAAAAATGTATTTGCAAGAATGATGTTAGACTCCATAATAATCAGAATGCTCCATTGTGGAGCCGACAATGTCAGAAAGGGTCCAGCTAGAGATGAACTACAACACATGTTCCAGC
>JAVQJF010042915.1:0-44375 GCA_036023855.1 Gadopsis marmoratus
TGTCGCATTCTTTTATTCTTTTATTTATTTCTCTTTATATTTCCACATTTATTGTCGTATTCTTTTATTCTTTTATTTACATATTTATTCTTTATTGTGGCACTCCTATCATTCCATAGTTACTCGACTCTGTTGCTGAAAACATGCAGCATGCGCGCGCGCGCTTACGTGCACACGCGCGAGAGACTGTGTGTGTGTGTGTGTGTGTCGCTTTTAAAAAGGGGCGGGGCTGCCGCTGACGTCATCGCCATTAGCACAATTGACAACAAGCCGTGCGCTCGTCTTTCCTCTCCGTCCGTCCGTCCGCACTTTCGCTTCTTTAACCTCCCGACGCGTCGCCGGCCGACTTAAAATGGCGCAGCAGTTCGTCCAGACCAAAATCAAGGGAGACAAAGTGGTGCTGTTCATTAAGCCCACGTGCTCGTACTGCAGCATGGCCAAAGACGTTTTGTCAAAGTACAAGTTCAAACCGGGACACCTGGAGTACGTTGACATAAGCGGACGCGGCGACATGGGCAGCATGCAGGACTACTTCCTGGAGCTCACCGGAGAACGCACGGTAAACCGACGACGGTGCACGTTCACTTTCAGAGCCACGTTAACCCCACGGCAGAGAAATTGTTCCAAACGTCCGGCTTTTAATAGCGTTCGCTTAAAAAGAACTTTCACTAAATATCTCGGAAGGTGTGCACAGGTCTGGATGTTGTTGGCTCATTGTGACTTCAGTTCCGGGCGCTCATCCAAAGTTCCGCCTCATGAAATGTATCGGGGAGTGTCCCCGACAGGAAGTGCGCATGAACCCGCTCACCTCGGGACTCTGTTCTGTAGAGAGCAACTTCACGAGGCGATGGTTTAAAACTGTTGGTGTGCAGGACAATACGGATAGAATCCTATCGCGCTGTGTCAGTGGGGGAGGAAGCATTCAGCGTCCAGTTTCTCAAGTACAAGTTCTAATGCCACACTACCAAAAAAAATAATAATGGTTACCTGGTGTAACCCCAGTTCTAGGAGCATGTGCGAGGGGCCCTATGACTGACAGGCTTCCCATCAAGGCTTTGCCTCTGCACCCGAGCGAAGTCCGTGCACTCGCTGCCCAATCAGGGGGTAGCAGCTGCCGGCTGTGGCTGAGAGGGTAGTGTGGTTGTCCATTAACCCCAGGGTTGGTGGTTCGAGTGTCCCTGGGCAAGACACTGAACCCCAAGTTGCCCCCAGTGGAGGCCAGCATGGCAACTGTGATAGGCCATCGGTGTGTGAATGGGTGAATTGGACTACTGTTCTACTGCTTTGGGAACCAGTTCGGTTGAAAAATGCTATATAAGAAAGAGTCCATTTACCATAAGAGCCTAGTGTATATATACACACCATATACACTGGAAATAAATCACTGCATGTTCACCAGTTGCATCCCTGTGTCTCTTGCATTTGAATGTAGGTCCCACGGGTGTTCATCGGCGAGGAGTGTGTCGGCGGCGGCAGCGACGTGGCGGCGCTGCATGAGAGTGGTAAACTGGAGGGCATGCTGCAGTCTATTGGAGCCCTGCAGTGACCTGCTGCAGACGTCCAGGTACAGGACAAAGCACGCACTCGCATCAAGTGACGGGCAGACTTGTGTGTCTGGGAAGTAGGGAAGCATTTGTAACTTCAAGTAAGAAAAGGCGGTAGGTGTTGCCCCTCGCAAGTCAGTAGGTGCATAAAGTAAGCTCATTAGTGCAGGAATAACCCCAAGGGGTTACTGAGTGGTTCTGAGAAGGAAAGTGTTAATCATGTTACGGCCCTCACCGTCACAGGTCTTAACCCAAATGAACACCTATGCAAGATGCTGAAACATGTCACACTGAGATCAGACTATATGATAGCAGCCTGACCTAAGAGATGTTTGCCGTCAGGGAATGAAAACAAGCATCGGGAGAGATGACTGCTGGTGTTGTCACCTGTCTGACTGTAAAACCAGAGGAAGGTGGCGCGAGAAGCATTAATACACACAAACAGTAGCTGTGCTTGTATTTGTACAAACACTGAGACATTCATTGAGCCTGTGGTACATTCATTCTAAAACATGTCTTTATTTAAAGTCAGACGTCATGTTATCTACAGTCTGTACAACACTGACCCAGTGTGTGTGGATGCAGCTCTGGAGTACGCTTTGTTTTACAGTCCAGTTGTTCAACTGTTGGTTACCGATTTTGTGTACAAGAGTAGATTTGGATTCATCTGAGGATTTCTTGATAGACGCACACTTTGATGGTTGTGGTGCAGGAGGTGGTTAAAGATACCAACTGAAACTGTACACTCGATACGCAGCCTGCTGCTACACCTGTTTGTTGACCATTAATGACGGATACGGATCCACTGAATAAGAACTAGCTGGGAAATATCACTTTTTGTTGGATTGTCTGACAAATTAAGTTATTCGGTCTTCCTGTACCCCAGTGTTTTTGTAGTTGTGCCCACTTTAAGTAAATACCAGTGAAACGGTGGACTGTAAAACAGTGAGCCATTTGTCTCTACTCCGAATGTCAAATCAAATAATCATGTCCACATACAGAATAGATTACAAAAATAACTGCAGCACCAATAAATCAGAATCCCATTATGATTAAAAAGAAAACAACCCCTCAAATTAATAAAATAAATATTGTATATCCACCCAGAGGCATTGTGGTTTTTAGTGTACCAACCTATGTTCATGATATGGTTGTTTTTTCCCCTAAATCTTTATACTGCTTCTGTACATGTAAATGCTACTAAAGGCTTTTGCCTTTTTATGTGACAGACAGACCATTAGTGTTTGTTATTGCAAATAAATAAGCTATAGTCTCAGAATTATTTCATATTCACCTGCAACGGAAATGGTCCAGCTCACAGGCTGTAAATTAAATTTAAAAATACACGTTATTTTGGATTTGGTGATTATATTTTTTTGATACAGGCTATGTGTAGTTTAATTTGAAGATTTAATTTCCAGACGTTTCTGAGTCAAAGTGAGATGGTCTCGTTTGACGCCGACCAAAATGATTTCCATCTCACATGGTAATAAAATCCGTCTGCCTCTGAGACACTAACTGATTTTGCATCATAGATCCTAAAGAATCTAAAAACATTTGTAATTAAATTGGTCCTGTCAGTCGAGATGAAAATGAGCACGACTGTGCTACCAGCAGCAGTTGCTTTGCACTCTGCTCTCTGTGTTAATGTAGGTCACCGATGGGCAGAAATACTGAGCGAGCCACAAAGAAGTTAAAGGCTCAAGAGTTTTTTTGTTTTTGTTTTTTTTTTTTTTGCTCTTTCAGCTTAAGGGATGCTGCATGTGCATACGATCACAGTTTTAGATCCAACAGGACACCGATGCATTGCGGGCTAAGGTTTAATTTAATACGGTGCAATCCTGTGTCCAGCGTACAGAGGATACAAAGACATTTCCAGGTGTCCAGTAGAGACGACAACACGTCGGCACAGTTTCCTTCCTGCTTTTTCAACCTGAAGTCATATTACCCGTCACTGTTTGAAACAGTCTGCACATGATTCTGGTCTGCATTCCAACAGATGTATGGTCATTTGATATATCGGCACTCATAATGGAGACATTTCATGTCGCTGTTCATCTTTGAAATCCACCATTTTGCATTCGCCAATCGAAATATAATCTTTCAGAGCCTCTGGCCAGTGGCCAGCCAGTCATTTTCTATTAGTTTTGGGTTGTAACTCATTTTGCGTTGCCCATGATGGAATAGTCATTATGGAACGGATGCACAGTCATTCCTCGGGGGTAGGGGAAAGAGGCGTGTCACAGTGGTGTACGCTGTCCTATTGGTTAAGGAGTCTTATGACATTGTCCTCTGCAACGGTGTCCTTCAGAGTCAGCAGGACAAACAGGAAAAAATAATCTGTTTCTCCAAGCGTTGATGACTAGTCTCAGTCTGTCATTATTTTCTCCCATGTCCCTCCCCACCCTGTTTTCCACAGATTTTTGGCATCCAGGTGGGGGTCACATGACTACGCAGCGGGACTTCCGTAGTTTGCGTCGCCGCTGCTGGTACTCGCTGAGCTCCTGCAGGTAGCCTCTGGACGGCCAGCGCAGCCTCTCCACCTGCTCTCGCTCCTCCTCTGAAACACAAACCCATATCTTAACTCTGAACTGCCCAACAACACAACCATGTGACGTTTTGCTGATAAAACCATTACAGCAAGATTTACTGTACTTGGCACATGCTCACACAAACATATACAGTAGTAACTCCTGGATTGTTGCCCTGAACACAGCCAACAAGGCTGAAATATCGGCTTAGATTTTGTTTACACCAACAAGCAACAAGAAGACCAACGGTGATCGATCATGTGCTCTCTACTTACTCTGGCCTTTGGCTTTGCTTGTGCCCTTCAGTACCCGTCCAATGATTCTTGTGTGTATGACTAATGATAATAAAACATGCCTCTGCTTATAACTGGAGCAATGTTGCTGTTAATCTTTGCAATTAGCGTGTATTTAACTGCATTTATGTGGCCTATAAAATGTGTACTACTATAATAACCCAAGCACTATAAGGAGTCATTATTCTGAGTGGCAGACAGCCCACAGTCTAATACATAAATGCTTCCATATTGTGCTGTATGCCATGAAATACAAAGGTTTTCACAGGTGTTGATGATCATGTTTGATTCTCAAAAATCCCAAAAACATGCAAGTAGAAAGCGATAAACTCACTTTCTATTTGCCACAATTCTAAGTTACAACATGGTTACTAGTGTTTCAATTTTAACTGTCACCTGATTGATGGACACCTTGATTACACCGTGTATTTTACAAACTGGCTTGCCATTTGACAAAAAAACCACTAGCCTACCATTCAGAGTACCCATCTAAGATAGGGAGCCTAACCTACATATACTGTGTGGAAAAACAGATTCTCACAAGCTTGGAGGCACTTTCACTTAATTTTCGCACTTTTTTAAAGAAACAACTCCAACTGTTTAAATTTGCTATCACTCTGTGCAACAGTATTCGTTTGCATAACCATCACTTGCCAGGCTTACTTGAATTGGTTTCACATTTACTATGTGTTTAAAAATCCACGCACTGACCCGAGAGCTCCAGGAAGTCAGGTTTGTGACTGAAGATCAGGTAGTTGTTGGCGATGAAGTGGAGGAGCCAGACATACAGCTGCTCTGCATTGTGGCACTGACAATCAATTTAAAAAGTAGACATGTCAAATAAGTCATCCTCAGGAGAATTAATGGTTGTAATACATCACCATAAATATCTAGCATTTGGAGGCCTAGGGCTACTGCAAGTTAAACAATTAAGCTTGCCATGTAAAAAAAAAAAACAAAGAAACATTGACAGCATTTGTATTTTGCTGAAGGAAATGTCATAATGAAGTAGTAATCTGTACGCAGACAATGTCCTGCAGATCTGTTCATGTTCTCAATCATCTTTATTGCCCTTTTTTTCCCCCTTTCCTTTTTGTTTAACCCTCATACACAAAAGTCACACTGACCTTTGCTCGGCGGAGAAGTCGAATCACGCTGATACCTGTTGATGACAGCTCTCTACTGGGCATGCTCTGGAGGTAAGCGCACACACACACTTCACACAGATGCTGCAGCCGTTTCACCTGGTACATCTCGGCACAGACCAGCACAGCCATGGCCTGCAGCACACTGGCTGGACACACAAGCACACGGCACCGTCTGACATGCTGCATTATGCAGTCGGAGAAGATCATACATAGTACATTGTTATATCATGTAGATTATATTTTATTCCAGATTTATATCAAAGGCTTAAAAATGCTCCCTGAAGTAAAGAAAGTGCTTTAATTTGCACTGCATACGCAGGGTAATGGTAACATATAGCATTAATGGATAAATGGCCATGTGTACGGTATGTGCCTGTAGTGACGAGCCCATCGAGAATTATTACCATACGCCGCAGTTCCCCTCATCTCTACATAACATTTAGCTCGTTCTCACTCTTTTATCACTCAACAACTGCGTTTCCAGAACCAGCAGCAGTACGTCATTTTTTTCAGCATCTCAGATTGAGCATCCATTTGTTGGATTTCATGAAAATCTCTTAATAAAATCACACGATTTCTGTGATTACGCCACACAGTATCAACACATCACGGACTGAACCTCAGCTGTGTGCTTGGAATAGAGCTCGGTAATCAAATCCACATTGAATTTGACAAATTTTTTTTCCAAGCCGTCAAATCACATCCTTACGTGCACACCTGCAACAAATGTCGGTCCTACTATGCAATGTCTAAATGTCAAATGGACTGCTCCTGATGTAGCTCGAGTCCAGTCATCCTCCTCTCCCTCCCCCTCATAAACACCGATGCTCTGCATGCGTCTCTGACAGGCTGATGCAACAGCCACACGGGGGTTTGTTCGGTTCAGCTGCGCAAACACCTAAACAAATAAATGAGCAGTAACGATGTGTTCTACCGTATACAGTATTTAAATTGAATGAAATCCTCCTCTTTTGATTTCACACCCATTTGTTTTTGTCGCTACTGTTGGAGTTACCTTGCTTTGACCTTGAGTGCTGAGCTCTAAGTAAGCTGCAGCCTCCGGAGCTTTTTCATGGCTTCAATTTCCTGTTCCCATGACTCCACCTGAAGCTGCATCTCTGGAAACAGCTTGCTTACCATCTTGTACCTAAGCTGGATCTTGAGGATTGCTTGTTGAGGTTTCTCGTGATTTTCGTTTTCATCAAAAACCTCTCATGGCACAAAATAAGGGGGGTTGTGAGCTGTCAGTAGCTGGTTATTTGAAACCTTTAAATTGTCTATTCAGCATCTTTGTTATATAGCAATGCTGGACAGGAAGATGACAGCCAATGTCAAGTGAGTTATGAGGCTTTATCTAGTAATTAAGGAACGTATCACATTGCTCATTGTCCTTTCTGAATCTGTAATCATCTGTAGTTGGAAGGCTTGATTCAAGAAGGACTGCAGTTACTTGTGAGGTCACTATGGATGAAAATACACACATGCACGCTACCACCAAAGCCCCTTTAAACAGACTGCATAAGCTTGTCATTCAAAGCTGCATCAAGTAATCTTTTACCACTAGGGGGCAGAAAAAACCCAAAAATAAACACCGCAAGAAGATTTCTGCTTACCCAGTTGTTTTGGCTAACCTGTTAGCAAACAGTTTCCCACTTACACATATAGCAGATACAGAGCAACATGAACATTACATTGGAGTCCCTTTGGACACCTGAGAAAAAGTCAAACTTATATTCACTAGCATTTTTGGTATTGTTTGGTCCACTTATTCCTGGAAAAAAGCATCTGGGTCACTTTGTAAATGTTTGACTGTGTTCCGCAGTCCTTTCCGTTGAGAATTAACTAGCATTATCTGGTTTGTCTGACTGAAAACCCAAACAGCGAGCTAAAAGTGGCTGAGCGCTGCGCAGAGCTGCAGGCGGAGTGTTGATTGTCAGTATTAGCTAAGCTTTCACATTACAGGGAGTCACTTGATTCAGTGTTTGCCTGATGGAACTTTAAGTTAGTAGAAACACTTAGCTCACTGCAATCACCAGAGAGAATTGTCAGCTCTTATTACTTTTAAAATGCAGCGCACAATGTGACAGAGGAAAACAACAACAACATCAACAACAAAACGTCTGGGGCCGTGAGTTGGCACCATTAAAAGCAGATGAAGCAGTGATGCCACGGGTTGATTTTGTCATCCCTAAATCTAATTTAATTTTAAGCTCAGTGCTGTTCTCCGCAAGCCTCCCGAGACTGACACTGGCAGCGTTTCGCAGTCACAGATGGTTGATGGGACTTGTCATCTGCGCTTTTGTTTTGGGCTGTTAGTGAGCGAGGCCTAGAGTGAAACACTACTGTACCTCTCTCAAGTGTTTTCTGAATTGGTAATTGTGCTTTTTTTATTCTGCAGTTCACTGACATCAAATATCCATTGTCCTGCTGTAAAAGACATTTTGTTGGTCAGCTCTTTCATCTCAGTCACAAATCAACCAACCGTCTATTTAAAGTTAATATCCCTTAAACTAAGCCAACTGTATATTTATTTACAGGAAGTAGTTATAGGTGGTTGAATGAATAACACACTGACTAAGGGTTTCCCAGTGCAATCACTCACCACCGTACAAAATCTGCTACAGGGTTTAATTAGTCCACAAGATAAAGAGGAGGAGAAGGCAATTTTCTTACTATACATGGGCCTCCCATTGGAGAAGTGTTTGCAGTTTTAGGTGCCACTTAGTCGTTTATCTTATTGTATACAGTAGTGGTCACAATGGTATACTTGAGTACACGCCTGGGTTGTGTGCAGTATACTCACAAGGACAGCAGGAGTCAGTGTAGAGGTACTCCAGGAAAGACAGGAAGGTGTCTGAGGAGACACCGTGGATGGGCACCACTCGGCTCCGGGCCTCTGCATACTTCCCACTGAACATGGCTGCCATGACGTCGCAGCGTGCCACCAACACTGCACGGTGGGCTGGCAATACACTCCCTTCAACACACACACAGACGCACACACACACACAGACAGACATGCACAATTAGCATCGAGGTTTAGAATTTGAGTAGCGTCTAGGAAAGTCCCAAAGAGCTGTGAAGTGAAAGGCCTGAGAATATAAACTCTTCATAATGAAGGCATTGAGTCTTGACTGATTTTAGCAGAATGCATCTGCATGTACAATGACTAATATTTAACAATTCAAACACTCAAAATATCACTAACACGTCTCTTTTGGCTCGTCACAGAAATTTCGAAGCCAAACCTAATCCAGTGTGGTTTGTTGGGAGTGATGATCTGTCATAACGGGCCATTTAAATCAACAGGAAACAAATGACATGTAAAGCCTGGGCACAAGTCCTGACATAATCACTGTCATTAAGAGCCTTTAACAGCCACTGACAGCTCTCACCACACTCCATCAACACGTTAGCATAACAAAACAAAAAAAGGGGGGGGGGGGAATGCAGAAAATATTGTTGCAGAATTTTTCTCTGTGGCCTCCAAGAGTTGAACTCGCAGCTCAGAGGTGCAAGGAAAAGAAAAGCTCACTGCACGTTTTATGAGATAAATATTGATTGAGGAGAGGTTTTGAGGAATTATTCCTGGATTCCTCAGTTTGATCCTTTAACAGAGAATTGGCTAAAAGCAGCTCACGGAAGAGCTTTTTGGTGAGATGGAACATGACAGGGCCGGAAGGCGGGAGCCCGTCCCTCGGACCGTTTTACTTCCTTTTGTCTCAGAATGGACAACCAGGCCCGGGACTGAGATTAGAATTCAGTCACGGCTAATAAAAA
Source organism: Gadopsis marmoratus (assembly GCA_036023855.1). NCBI lineage: Eukaryota > Metazoa > Chordata > Actinopteri > Centrarchiformes > Percichthyidae > Gadopsis > Gadopsis marmoratus. Next base: position 9,297 of record JAVQJF010042915.1, read on the forward strand.
GTAACCTTCCTCTGCTGTGTGACGGTGCAGCATGCATCTGCAACTGTGTGCGCATCGAGCGGATCAGCACGGACCCACCTTGCACCATGAAGATGACATCAGAGTAAAGAGGGGAATTGAAGAGGTTGACAAGAGTCTGGGGGCCGAGCTGAGCTGCCCGTGCACTCGGGGTGTCTCTGGGGCCCTGCACACACACACACACACACACACACACACACACACACACACACACACACAGAGAGAGAATTAACATTCCTTTGCTGGATGTTGGGTACTAGTTACCAGCCCAATTGCCATTCTGTGCATCTATCTCACCTCTCCTGTGGAAAGCAAATGGCCTCTCTGCCAGTCACGCTTAGCGCTACCCAAACATACTTGAACTGCAATGCCAAGAACACCATGACGGAGCTAGCTAACAGACTGGGAACCAGACGGCCTTCCAAACTGTCTATTTATTAACACATTCCTGCTCATTTGAAGTATTTAATTTATGCACAATGCAATATATATGTATATACAGTATACTGCACCGCACAGCAGGCGAAATCAGTAGTATGAGAACAGCTGACAATGTGTGACAGTGTATGTGCACACAAGTCCGCAAATGAGTGTTGTCAAAGCATCCCATTACCATTGAGTGACCTTTCTCAGTCAACTGAAGCACAATGAACTCCATATTCTCGCGCTGCTGTGCTGCAGAGGGAGCGTTCAGCACACAGAGAGACTTCAGTAGATGCAGCAACAGAATCAAGCCGCTTTGATTTTGTAAATCAATGGAAGGCTTATGGAAAGCAAATTTTCAGCCGGTCTCACAGAGTGTGACGGCCCAGAGGACGAGGTCAAATCCTGACAGGACATTAGGGCGTCTCATCGTGTTAAAGTGGCCCAGCCGTCTCTCGGTGTGTCAGATCGTCTCAACACTGCCTCAGGTAGAAGACCTAGTTCTATGCAGATGGGCTGGTCGACCATGCGTGGTGCCAAAGGCTTGTCAGACACAGACATGTCATATCTCCTGATCTCTCTCTAAATGTTAGGTGGCTGCTATTACATGGAACCACCTAAAGTTTAGAAACCTCGTGGTTTCTAAATAGGCACAATGCACGACAGATGTGATGCTGCAGCTTTTAACATAATGTTGGATTTCATGGCTGATCTCCTTTACAGATCTTGTGTTGTGCTTTAGCTCCTTTGAGAGCATCTCTTGTTTATTTTATGCTAATTCCCACAGCATCTGAGGGGCGATACGGGCAGTAATCATGTGAATATACTAATTATAGCCACATTATTACTGCACCTGGCTTAACAACGTCTTGCTAGTTAAGGTTCTGTTAGTTCGCAACTACAAAAAGATGTGTTTAAAACCATCATAGTGTAGATTTGACACGTTATAGACATTTAAGCGCTTTTGTTGGGGAGACCATAAGGTATTCCAGTCAAACAAGATCATGTGATTTTTATGAAATGTGTGTGTATTAGAGAAAGAGAAGAGAGGCGATCTTAAAACATTAGAGACCTCACCCTGTCTCTGCCGATAAGGGATCGTATGCGCTCCATAAGCTGAGCCACAGCTAGAGAATTCTTTAGCTTCTCCTCCAGGGCCTCCTGAAGGTGGTCCCACTCCCACGCTCCTACAAAACATCCAAGAAACACACTGATTCTGTGGACCCACAATAGTACAGCTCACACAAACACACAGGCAAACTCTTTCCTAGCTGGCACTGTGCTCTGGCCGCCCACGTACCTTACACCGAACAGCCAGGACCTGTTTGTGACAAAGTTGGCTTGTTTTAGAATGTGTCTGCTTATATAAACCAAGATGTGTATGGATGGGACACCCAGTCCAGATTCCACAAATATCAGAAACAGTAACCCAAAGGCCTTTCCAAACACACCAGTGGCCATGATAAATCTGAATTCAATAGTTATTTCAATTTATTTAACTTTTTATACATATAGTTTAGTAGAGCTGAGGCAGATGGGAACATTAGTTTTGCAGGTGTTTGGTCACACGTGGATCAAGTGATTACAGTTCAATAGTCGTTGAGACATTTCACTAAAAACCACAAATGTGAACCTCTTGGTGGCGCTAGAGGAAAGGTTAGGGCATCACAAAAGTGAGTAGGATCCATCCTCTGGGGACCATGACTGTCTGTACAAAATGACATAACAATCCATCCAATAGTTGTGGAGATATTTCACTCTGGGACAAAGTGGGCGACCAGCAGACCGACATAGAGCCACGCTGCTGGCGTGGCTTTAAATCGTTGCTATACAGTAAATAAACAGGGAAATAGAAATGTGTGCTATGATATACAGTATGTTGCCATCAAAAAGGATGTGAAAGTCTCAGTAACTAGCAATGATGATAGCAATGATATATAAAGATCAACTTGTGACACGGGAGAACAACTCTTCACCCTGCTTTATCATTTGGACAACATGTATGCTGCATTTACTGCCCTCAGCGGTATACTCCTTTAATAAAGCCTGCACAGCCCTGCAGCTTGGTTGGAGTGGCGCACACTGTCACACTGGGACATAAACAGACTGTTGAGGGAAGAAGAGACCTGGACTGGGCAGGATTTATCTCTTCATTAGTTCATAATGATGGTTTTTGGGTTGATAGAGGGATTACCTCTACACATAGTGCTGGATAATTACACATGCACCTCGTAGACAGGGTGAGATTAGCTCAGTAGCTGTGCTGCTGACATAAGATGCAGCCAGGCAGCAACAAACAGAAGTGGATAGACCGGGAGATGTTTTCATATGTGCAGTGGAAAGGAACTGGATACAATGGAATATATACGCAAAAAGCAAAATGCTTAAATAATTTCTACACAATCTCACAAATAAGTTTTGGTGTTGATGTATTTCTTCTCAAACGCCTACACAAACACAAATGCTGAGACAGGATACTTTGGGAACAATCTCTACATATCAACACTCATTTCCAGGAGGTTTTCCGTAACCTTTTTCATTCCTGACTCCCATAACCTGATTTAAACCAAACAAACCCTTACAAGGACATACGCCAATGTAGTTTGTGCTAAATTGAGTTGCAAGGAAACTAAATTACAACAATTTACCCCCAGTGAGACAAGTTGTCCCAAAAACAACTGGTCTGTACTCTAAAACTTGACAAATAAGCCAGGGTGACCACACACACACACACACACACACACACACAATAAATCACATGACAAATGCAATAATTCAGCAGCACACTGCACAAGGACACACAGTCTCACAGTGTTAACATCACACAAGCAAAGTCACAGCCTCTGTGACTGTCCGCACACACTCAAGTGAGGAAAAACACAGAGCGTGGAATAATACCACCAGTGTGGCGCTGTGTGTTTGAAGATACAAGATATTGTTATGGAAATGTGTTGTGCTGAGCCAATACAATAAGCTACAACTGACAAATGAGTGGAACTGTATTGCAAGCAGGCGATGTCTGTCCCATCTCTAGGCAAGCAAAGTACAGCTTGTTGTGGATTTACTGCAAACAAACGTTGGCTCACTGTGCTCCGAATGTTTCCGTGGGAAAAGGAGGCACAAGTTCACATCTGGTTAGCCAGTTAAAACAAAACACAAGAAGTACACACACTGCATGTGAGGTCAGCTGCTTTAAACTTAGAATCAGACCCACCGTGTTGAAGGTTAACATTAGTCATTTTTCACACAATGTTTAACTCTGCCCCCCTGCAGTGTTTTATGGAAACGTGACATTCGTATTGTGCTCAGGCACATGCACACATATTCCTGTTTCTGCTATTTGCTCCGAGCCCCCCCCACACACACACACACACTGACAGTATGCTCTAGCGCCCAGCTCTCCCACCACCCAAACACTCTCTCACCACCACGTTATCTCACAGATATGCAAGCAGCACCTTAAACACTCCGCCCCCTCTCTCACCCTCACGTTCCTCCGCCATCGTTTTTCACCCTCACTCACAAAAGAAACGCGGGTTTCATCACAGGATTCCTCATGTGTTGACGTAAATATGAGCCCACTTACAGGCTACAGATTCAATCAACTAATCCCATTAGCCATCAAAATGATGGAAGCTCAATTTCTGCAAAGACATCGCCCCGTGCACCGATCCATGGGTCCATAATGTGCAATAGAACTGAGTTGGGTAGAGATCAAAGGAAACACGAGTGGCCTGAGGAATCTAAGGGTTAAGAAAGCAGTGTGAGATTATAGAATTGCAGGATGAATGATCAGGTACTAGATTAACATACTACAGTTGCTTACTATCAAGCACCATCACTTTGATGGATTTCTGTTCCTCACCATAATGGAACATTGGACAAGATCCAGTAGCAGACAAACTGCCTTCTGCTGCCAGCGGACATTAATCACCACATCTAAATTATTGGGGGAAAGAGTAACTGCTTTGGGGGAATTGAGTTCCCATGCTGTGGATGTCAGTCCAGCTCTGTTGGCTGTATTTAAACTCCAGTTGTAATGTGCAGAACGTGTCTAATATGGCAACAACAAAGGGGAAGGCTGAATGCAATTCAATACATGGAGCAGTTTAGAGCACACAGTAGCAGGGGGAGATAGCTGGGTGGGGTTTTTTTGAAGAGTGATGCACATCAGTTCTCAGAAATCATGTAGTGTGATGGGAGTAAAGTGAGTGAGCCATCCTCGCCGAGTACGGATTTGTCGGGACAAAGTGCATGTTGGCCGCCATTTTGGAGACCGTTCCCGAGCAACTGATCCCGATGCCAGAATGTCAGTTTGGGCAACTTCAAGTGTGGATGTGATGCTCTTCTGTGTTGTTGTGACTTAGGCTGGTGCAACTCTTAATACAGAAAACATTTGGCAGCGCTCACTAGAATTCAGTTCTGATTAAGTCACCCCCTTGTCAAATTTGAGGTTTATAGGTGTATTTTTTATTTTTACATTAGGGCATTCTTTTTTAAACAATTGATAGGTGAATTGAATTGATCGAAAACAAAAGCAACATGAAGCGGCATGGATCTGGGAATGGCAACGTGGGTTGGTGCACCACTTTGGTCCAGACTGAAATAGCTCAACAACTATTGGATGGTTTGCCAAGAAATTTTGTTTCCTGTTTTCATGGTCTTCAGAGGATGATTCCTAAAGACTTTGGTGATCTTTTCTTCCAGTGCCACCAAGCAAGTTGGCATTTGTAGTTCAGAGTGGAATATCTTGATGGATGGAGCGCCATGAAATTTGGTACATTCATGCCACCGTTGTGAGCATGTTAGCATACTGATGTTAGCATTTAGCTCAAAGCAACACTGTGCCAAACAGTGCTGCTAGCGTGGCTGTAGACTTTGTTGAAGCAAATGTGCCAAAAATTCCACAGTTCCAGCTTCTTAAATGTGAGGGTTTGCTGATTTTCTTCCATCTTCTATGATAGCAAACGCTATCAAGCAATTTCATTATGTCATCTTGGGCTTTGGGAAATTGTGATTTGGGAAACTATTTTCTGATCAAACTATTAATCAATGAATTGAGAAAGTAATCAGCATATTCAGTGTTCATATTCATATAACTTCTCATATTACCAGCAGTCAGTGGAAGTTCTACATGGGGCCAGCATCTCGCAAGCGGTGGGGTGTTAAAAAAGGTTAAATAGAAATTACGGAATTTTTATGTAAAATACAGCAGATTGAACGGATTTATCTGAGAGTGCTGGAGTTTGACTGGTGGTCTTTACCTCTGTAGATGAACATGAGAGTCTCCCACAAGCACATACACAGGAGAGGGTCCTTCACCACCAGACGAGAGAGGCGTCCTGTCAGGTGCCCTTCTGATCGCGGCAGGTCATCGATAATCCCCCCGTCCCAGGTGGAGAGCAGCGAATGGGGGCCTCCATCCCGCTCTCTGCAAGCACAACGTGACTGGGGACGTTCCCTGTCCAACCAGAGACAAAATTCAGCACAACATCCTACGCAGTTACACTGAAGGCTCCTTTCTGTGGACAAGCTAATATATCTCCTACCTGGTCTTGGGCCCCAGAAGCAGCTGTCTGAAATAAGGGCTGACAGCACACAGCACGGCCGCGTGCGCCCAGCCCAGTTCTTTCCCAGAGTCCCCGGCATAGAAAGCCACATCGGCGAACTGCACGCCACGCTCCAACAACCACTGCATGTCCTGGGAGAAGCTGGACTCCTCTACTCGGATAGGGGGAAGACGTGCTGGACGGAGGGAGGAAGAGGGAGCATGGAGGGTGAAAAAGGAGAGAGAGAGAGGGGAAGATAAGAGGGATGGGTTGTGTTAATGAACAAAACCTGCTGAAATTCATCTTGCCCATATTTTCAAAACAGAAAAAAGGGAAAATCCACCAAGTTTGTTGTGTTTAAAGCCCAGGAGTGTGTTTTGTTTTTTCGTGTACTCGTTTTTCCTCAGTCTACCTCGTCTACATCTACTAGTGATTTCCCCCTTTTTTGACAATGACTTTTGACATCGCCGAGAGAAATGGGGTGTAAACGGGTATGTGGAGGGGGAGTGCTCGTGACAGCAATAGTGACGGGGTCTTTTAGTCCAGAAAGAGAGAGCCGAGAGAGAGAACAATGTCATGTTGGTTAATGTTTGAAGAAGATGTAGAAAAAACCTGGACAGGCAATAGTCAGAGATTAATGATCTGCAGTGAAGTGTAACACTAAAAACAGTGAATACAAGAAAAAAACTGCAATGAAAAAAAAGAACAGAATTTGGAAACCTGTCTGGAGCAAGGAGAAGAAAGATTTAATGGAGGAGAAAAAAAAGGCGCTTGGTGGTGCATGCATTCATGAATTCAAATTAATAAAAGTTACAAAGCACCAAGCGGGAAAGTAAAGGACGTGGGGGGAGGGGGCTTCACAAATCACTGTCCTATTATATTCCTATTCATGCACAATACACCTGCACCTCAGCTCTGTTTTTATGGCAGCTCAGGATTGGCCGCAAAAAAAAAACGGTGCTGTTCCTGAATCAGTGCAAATCATATTTAATGCAAGCTGCCCCATAAGTAGAGTTAAGTAGTGTTGGACAGGCACCAATAAATCCACCAGGCGCCTGCTTGCTTTTTTTTTGGCCGCGGACTTAAAAATGTGTCAGTCATTGCATCAGCTTTAGAAACGCACAGCAGCGAAGTGGTCAGATCAATATTTAACACTAACAGCCTTGTTTGCATTAAATATTCTCAGGTGCTTTATCTTTTAAACTTTAACTGTGTGTGGAAAAACACTGAAATGGCAGGAGTAGGAGTGCGGCTGTGAATTCAGAATACAACACTGGACTACCTCCTTTTTTTTTTTTTTAAATAGATGATTCTACTGCATCTAATTGTAGCTTCTAGCCAAATAAATTGTAATCATGTAATATTAAATACACACACAGAAAGCTTTTAGTTTGTGGCAACATCCGGCAGTTAAGAATGGCAGTCAACTGCAGATTTAATCAGACTGACTTTAAGCCAATTAGGAGAAAGAGTAGCACAGTCTAAAAAAAACAGTAGAACATTAAGACAAAGGGAAAAGCAGCAGGAATTAAACCGTCAACCACTCCAGCTCAAATGTACCGTGTCTCTGCTGCTCGCTGCGTATGAACGTTTGTGCTTCTGTGAGTTTATAGCCTCTTTTGAACACGATCAGCACGGTCATTTATCTCAGCCCATAATTAGCTTTTTGCTGTTTGCAGAAATCTGATTGGCTTAAAGGCAGTTTGATTAAGTCTGCACTATATCTACGGCCTGCCATGAGCTAAAAGCTTTCGACGTGAGTTCAGGAAGCTCTCTCGAAGCGTAATTAAAATGCTATCTGAAATTCTGAATTTCAGATAGGCAGGTTAAAACTAAATCAGAGCTTAAACAATTAGTCGATGATTAACTGGCAGCGTTTGGATTATCGGTTGACCGTTTGAGTCATTGTGTCATGATCTGTGTGTGTGTGTGTGTGTGTGTGTGTCGTGAGCCTGACACATTGTCCAGGCAGGAAATGCCAAAAGGGTTCCAGCTCCTCAAAAGGTAAATGATTTGTGAGAATGTGTCAGCTTTATTTCTCACAGTAAACTGAACATCCTTGAGTTTTGAAGACCAAACAATGTGAAAACGCCACGCTCAGGCTCTGGAAAATTGTAATGGAAATAAATGTATAAGTTGTCCCACAACTACAATCACTGGACTGCCTCAGAACAATGCACTAAACACTCAGCTGTTGGTGAGACGAGCTCAGCCTAAAATTGAGTCAAACGTCATTGAATAAAAGTAGTCTACCTAGCTCTTTGTCTCCCTCCTTATTTCCAGTTTGGAACAGAGAATATTGATCTGTTAAACCTTTGTGCTCAGCTCTTTTTATGGCTACGCAAGCTGTAAGAAGAAACAATCTCTCTCCATTTGAATGCTCTCTATACAAAAAGAGCTATTTAAAGCAATAAGTACTTAATAATGTGAAAATTGAATGCCATTAATGAAATAAAAAACATATTTAAAATTAGCTGAAGGATAGAAACTGACAAGACACAAATAAATGCCACTTAAAATGAAAGTTGAGTTTTTAGATTCCATAGTACTCCTCTGACCTGGTTGTTCTAAATGAGGGGGCCGAAGCTCGTTCACTTTATTTCCTCGCCTCTTCTCTGGCCTCTCTTTGGCTTTGTGCTTCAGACACTGAATCATGAAGTACTCGAGCTGAACAATACAGAAATACACACGTTAGTTCAAACGTAAAAAGGTACAAAAATAGTGATGTTGCATCATCAATCCCTTGCTTTGAAAAAAACAACTTCCTGAGAAGTCCAAGGTAAGCTACCCATCCTTGTCTCCTCTGCCAAGTGCTGAATTTATCTTACAGCTTCACCTGAGCAGGAAACACACGTGCAATGTCTTTCTGAAAATAGGAAATGCTGATTTTTTTATCAGGGGATGCTGGGACAAACAAAAGAACTCAGCACATCATTGATCATGTACGCTTTCATCAAAATGCAGCAAAAAGTTACGTTTTGTGTGCTTACATATGTGCCCAGCTAATAGCCTGACGCCACGTGACCACTAACTTACCACGCTGCCGAAGTAGCGACCCACAAAGACGTGGTTGAGGGAGGGCAGCTCCAGGTAGGTGGCCCCCAGGTCCCGGGACAGCTGCAGACCTTCACTGTGAGGCACACAGCTGCTCCAGTCAGACGCACACAGCGGGCACGTACAGGGAGGGCCTTCATCTGAGCACAGAGAGGAGAATTTAATTGTAGCGTGACATCACTCAAACTGTACAAATAACTGAATCTAATACATAGTTTATGGGGGTTTATGAGCAGCAATACATGAGTCATTGATGTTACATTATGCTTTTAGGGATGCATGAACCTAGTTTGAATTGAACGGCTGCTGCTGGTAATGCTTGTCTCATGTTTCAGCGAATGAGCAGCAATGGGCCATGACATGCAGTCCATATGAAGGGCAGAAATGGCGCCATATGTGCCTTCGAGCACAACACTTTGATCCTTAATGTTAACGTCCACAATTCCAGACATGCATCACAACATGTTTAAGACAAAAGAAAGTCTGCACACACAGCTCTCAATAACTTTAATAGAGAAACGTTTCAGTTTAACAGAGACCTTCGAGAGGCTTTGTCAGGTTAACGCCACAAAGCAGAACACACCCAACACTCGGGTGGTTGTGAGCTGCACGATTAAGAGTCAATCTACACCCAGACTGGACCAATCAGAGCAAAGCTGGGTAGCAACGTTTGACACTCCCTACAGGGGACAAATTTTGCCAATGCTGACGATAAAAGATGCAAAATGTAGGGTTGAAAAAAGTATATACAAGAACATGTTCCGTGTTTCCTTATAGACCTGACCCCCCAAAAAAGTGCATAAAACACAAACTGAAAGTTACTTTGTGTGATGAACAGAAAATTTCACAAACCAAATTAAAAATAGAAAACATGCCTCGCAAAACAGAACATAAAAACCAGATGCCACAGCCCCATGTGCTTTCATGGCGTGCCCTAAATTCCACTCGCCTCAAACTGATTATGTGTGCAGCCAATAAGGGTTTTAAAAGGGAGCTGGGTGTATGTATGTTTTCCATTTTCTGAAAGATGAATGTTTTTTGTTGCGTTCTGCGATGTTGGTTCCTGAAATGTCATCAGGTTGTCTTTAATTTCATACGGGTGTGCTTTGCACTTCCAGGCCCCCGTTTTTTCACATCCTCACTAAGTCCAAGGAAAAAAGCAAAGATTCCTCTGACGACAACAGAGAAGATTCTGCAGCGGCACTAGGACCAGCCGTGCTGTGGCATGTGTGCATGGGGACCCAGGGAGAAAATTTGGAGAAAATCTGGAGGGATTAGCTTGAGGGAGGAAAAGAAAAAAAAAAAAGAACAGAGCACACAAAGGGGGGGAGAAAGACAGAATGAGCGGGACATGCAGCTAAGTGCTGAGGCATTTGATAAATCATACTGCTAATAACCTGCAGGCATGATACAGAGACAGAGCTAGACAGAGTGTGTGTGTGTGAGAGAGAGAGAGAGGCAGAATGAAAAGCAGAGTGTGTGTGTGTGTGAGCGCCTGACAGGCGGTGACTTGGCATATCCACGGTATGTTTATGTGCGTGAGGACACGTGCCCTTGGATAAATCTGTCTGTGCTCGTCGCTGGTTTAATGGCTGCGTTAATGCACATCTGTACGGCAGCGCTCTCTGCCACGGCTGTGCCTTAGGTGGTCTTTACGTCGAGCAGCAGGAAGCACTCAGCGCTCAGCCGTCATTCTCTGCAGTCATGAGGGGATAGCATGAAAAACCTCACAGCAGCCACAAACAAACACAAAGACTGTGGTCCACAGGTACACACTCCCTCTCCTCCTCCTCTCTCTCTCTCTCTCTGGCAAAGATTTGACTCACACTATGATCATTCTGCAGCGGAGCTCTGACAGGATCTCAAAGTATGTTGAGGAGACGAGCTAAAAATACAACCCGGTGCATTTGATGAGCTTGTTTACAGCATTTGGATTCGACGAGGGTCTGTGCATGTGTGTGCGTGCAAAAACACACGCAGACTCGCTGAGGTGCCAGTATACATGTAGGTCTATGTTAAGTCCTGGTGTGTTTAGCAGCTTCCAGTAAGGCTACACCCAAGCGCTCTAGTCCTACTTAAGGGACAAACAACTCTTGTGGTGCACTTTCGAGCCATGAGCGTGTCTATTTAAGTGCTGTGCAAGCTCTTGTCTGCTTGCGAGGCTTATAATGGCCAAACAATATAAACTTAATGTCTTGCTTTGGTGTATTTCCTGCAGGGAAGCATGTGAGCTGACAGCCCGAAGGCAGCCAAGAGGAGATTTAATCACGGGCATCCTCCTCCTTCCTCGGAGGACACACTAGAGGACACAAGACTCAGACAGTGATCTCACTGGCCCCACATGATAGTGTCCGGAAATCAAACTCAACAACTGAGGCAACAGCAAATTAGTCCTAAAAGACCAGGATATCAGGCACAAGGGCTGACACATGAGGCATTTTGTACTTGCTGCCTCTCAAACACACACAAACAACAATGAGAAGCTGAGAGCGGAACCATCATTTGTCAAGGCGTTGTTGGCCTCCAACCAGGACCCAGAACACGAGCATCCTCACCGTTCAGCCGCGCTCCAACAGCGACCAGGATGACGGGCACGCCCCAGTGCCTCAGGAGCGGGCGGAGTCTGGGGGCGTAGCCGTTCCTGACCTGCTGGAAGGCCAGCTTGTCAGTGACTGAATATTTAATGACCAGGATGTCGGCCTGCTCCAGAACCTTCCGCACGCTGGCCCAATCGCTGTCCAGCAGGTCCTAGGAAGGCAAGAAAAGAAAAAGGACAACAAGTATAAATAGGAGGACAGACACATGAGACATGCAATACACAGAATTGTCCACATACCCAACCTGTACCATGAATCTTTCCTCAGATACCCCCCCTCCGAGTCACCCTAGTATAAATACCTCAGTGTGGCTCTTGGGACCTTACCCCCCGGGACCTGTGTGCGGGCTAGCTGCCCGCTCTAAACCAACCCCTTAGGCCGGGGGGGGGGGGGCACACTTCAGAATGCCATGCTGTTAAGAACAAAAGTTCTTTCAGCAGTTTTTTGTGTGTGTGCAGTGCATGTTAAAATAGCATCCTCCTATGAATAGAGACAGTTTTACAAAGCCTGCAATCAGCGCCGGAAGGCAAAGTGGCCTTGGAATTTGAAATGTTGTGCGTCTTCTGAGAAGCAAGCAGAGTGACAAGTTAACAGCGTGATGCACACTCTTTCACAGCGACAGTGCTCTGGCAGAATGACACCCCGCTTCCTACCATCTTGGCCTGTCCTAACCTAGTCTCCTCTGCAAATCAAGTCTAATTTGGTATGGGGGGGGCACATTAAAATTGAGCTCTTCTAAGGCTCAATTTTAATGTGCAAAATTGTGGACGGACACATGAATGAGCAGAACAAGGCAAAGCAAAAGATACATGCAAGGCTCTGCTTTTCCTCATTCTGCTGTGCACCCGAACACACACCGCCGGTCTCTTACCCAGCTGGGGCAATCCCGGACCACTACCGTGACGTCCCCGAACACACGTGAGGTGTACTCCATGAAGGCCGGGTTGTGCAGGCTGCTCTCCAAGTCGCAGGGTCCCACCAGCGCTCCGTGACCCAGGTAGCTCCACAGCAGGCCTCCCTGCAGCTGCCCCTGGCCCATGATCTCCTCCCCGGGCCCGACTCCTCCGGGGCACTCGCTGCCCAGGGCCACAATGTGGATGGACCTGTAAGCCAGACAACTCGTGGTTGAAAGGGACTCAAGCAGATGGTGATCCTGGGGCACTGGGGGGAAAGGAGGCAAACCTGCCGTTTGCTTTGGTCCTTATTATTCATGTCCATCACGGAGACAGTGCATCACCGTTATGTCACTGAAAAGGACCGGAGAGAAGCTTGCCAAGGCCTTTGTTACACCTGAGAGGGTATTAAATAAACTAGACCCTCGCGAGAAACACCTTCGGCGCTGTATTTAAATGCATAAATCATTCTGGCAAACAGAAACACAAAAACTAAACATAAAAAAAATTCAAAAAATAAGGCATGCAAACCACAGCAGGACGCTGCTAATGAGATGCCGCGTCAGAGCAACTTACATTGTGGTCGCCGCGGTTTAGTTCCGCTGCGCTGCGCTATGGAGCCCGTTTCCCTCGCGGTGCGCTTCCAGTCTGCAGTCGGCTTTTCCGCAACGAGCCGCGGCTCCGCTCCGTCGCTAATCCCGCTCATCGGCGGCTGGCCCCCCGGGAGCCCGGCGGCTGGGGAGTTTCGCAGTCACTCGCATCCCCCCCCCCTCCCTCCCTCCCCTGTAGTCTCGCTATTCATTCACAAAAGCGGAGCCCCGGTACCGTCCCGAACCGACCGCAGAGGCGCACCGGACAGCCGAGCCGGCGGAGCAGCAGCGCCCACATGAGCAGCCGACTGCGCCAACGGACGGACAAGTTGTCGGCCGGGAAACACAATTAACGACGGGGAGAGAGAACAGCCGCGCGCCGCCCCGCTGTCCAGGGGCCGTGCGGATGACGTCGGCGGGTAAAACAAAGTGTCACTGCTCTCACTGGCGGAGAACAACTGGGGAGAGAGGAGAGGAGGGAGAGGGGGGGGGGGAGAGGAGGGAGAGGAGGGAGGAGGGGGGGGGGGGGGGGTGAATCGAGTGTGGTCGCGCCTGACTCAGCAACACGCACGCGGGCATATACACGCGTAGAAGCAGCGCGCGCCAGGCGTCTGCTGTCGACCGCGTCGTTTAGTTCCGTCAGACACAGTTCTGCTGCCCGCTTCACATCCAGACGTGTGCGGCTGTAACTTCCATTCTCCTGTTCCCGACTCACAAAGGCGCCGCCACGTGCAGGGATGTACAAGGACCGGCCGAGAGGTGCAACGCTAATGATAGTGATGCTCATTATTAAGTGCTAGGAGACTGGTGATATGAGGGGGGGGCTGTGGGAGTCAGTGGTAGATTTAAAGGTGATAATGTGATCTGGTCGTCCCTCTTGGACAAACTCCAGGGCTTCCAGAGCTTTTTTTTCAGAATATCTCAGGCCTTAAAGGTTTAATCAGAGGTTTTGTTCCATTCACAGCCACGATGAATAATGCAAGACATAAACCTAACAGAGACTATTTAGACCTTGGGTTTGAATGCCCTGCAACACTGTAATTGCACGCTGCGCACACACTTTGCAGCATTCTCCCTCTGGAATATTTTACACTCGCCCTGCTAAGCAGTTCCCCCCCCAGACAGTCTGCTCTTTATCTTGACAAACAGCCCTCCACTTGACCTGTTGCACACGTCCACCTGCACGTAATGGCCGTGAATCAAGGATCTCAATTTGACAACGCAATCACATTTTGAAACTGAACGTGTAGCAACTTTGCACAAGTTACAGCCTCGTTCCATGTAGCCCATGGCCCTGTGCATTTCTTGATTCTATTCGAAGCGTCACATAGGCCAGGGCTTCAGACTGTGTTGTGAGTTTGCTGTAGGCCAGCTGCAGAGACAATATCATTCATGCACAGAGGAACATCATACCCCGTAGCCTTTGTGTTCTCAGCCCAACCATGGCATTTACAGTTCTGGGGCCATGTCACTGTTAGCCTGCACTATGGGCACACAAACAGAGAAATAATCTGAATGTGACAGGCTGTCTTGACTCTTTACATCAAATGGTTAACAAATGCTATAACCAAATTACTGTAGATTTTCTTTCACGCTGGCTATGAAATAAATGATAACACATTTTCCTTTCCACAGAAGCCACATAGTCAACCCCCACCTCTGTATTTTTAACAATAATTGTATAAAATGTACAACTCGTACTGGACTTAACACTTTAAATTTATAACCGAAAGCCTGTGTTATGAACTGGAGGCGTGGAGTTGGAAAGACGTGGGTGTTTTCCAGGTAGGGAGGTGTGGGATCTTTTTTTCTCAAACTTAATGCCATACATTGATTGACATTCCATAGGGGGGAAGGGAATACAGCATGGGATAAAAAGAAGACAAATCTGTTGTTTAGGAGTCGCTTCATGAACCGGCCGAGGCGACTGTATTGATGAGCTGGCAGTAAAGTCTGTTTCACTTTGAACTCTTTGGACTCTGTGGTTTCCTTCTTAATTATGACGTTTAGAATAATTTGCAGGGGCATTCAGAGCGTGGCGAAGAGACCTCCAGACACTTTTTTTTCCCATGATAGAGGGTCTAACAAAACACGTTGAGATGTATCATGGCAATTGTAGGAGCTGGCATTTTTTGGAGCTTGGCCCATTCTGACTAAAACTAAACGTCAAGATGTCCCGGCCTCTGCCTCTCCAATTTTGACCATTCTTTATTCAACCTGTTTCATGCAAGTGCCCCAGTTTCATGTAACCGCAGTGCTAAATCGCAACAATAATCCTTTAAGTACGCCAGTGAAAAGTCAAAATCATAGAATAGCAAAATGTAGCTAACAAAGTCAGCTTTAGCGATACTGGTGACATATTAAAGGAATGGTTTGACATTCTGGGACTTACTCGCTTCCTTGCTGAGAGTTAGATGAGAAGCTCAAACGTTGAATGTTCAAAACAAAACCCTGAATTTCTACACAGAATATGCAGCAGGAGGACCGTGAGGGGCAGGACTGAGGAGCATCCATCCAGCCACAGCACCTGTCTGAAGCTGCTGTCGACACACCTTTTAACAACCTCAGGGATTCTCTGTATCCTCAGCAGGGTTTTATTTTATTCAGCCTTTGGAGGGTTTTTTGCCAATGGACAAGAAACATGTCACAACACAAATACCAAATGTAATCTATGCAGTCTGGGCCCTGATTTTCTTGCTTTATGATGTCATCTGAGGGAATAAACAGATATGGATATTACAAAAAGTGGCCAATCTTTTGGTATGAGCTGTATATTTTACATTAACGATTTTCCCCTTTAGGACATTATCGATCAGCATAAACCTTTTTATCTTCTTGATTCATTCAGTGTATGCATAATACATGAGAAACATCAATATGCAAGTGGGATACACCAGTGTGGGCACGCTTTTAGCTACCTCGTGCCATCGCCTAATTTGAGAACAGAGAACCGGAAATCAAAATCCATCCATTAAAAATAAAGTTTATTTAGTGAACTACATGGTGGTTTTGAGATGCACATGTCCACATAACATGGCAATATGTGACCTGAATCTTTAGTACAGCATTTCAATATAATGTTAACAACTGGCAAGCCACATAAAAATCCATTTAAAATTCTAAATGCTCCCAAATCCATTGAAAACAAGAAGGCCATGTGAGTCCTACTGATTACTTGAGGTAAAGCAAGAATCACATGTCATTAAACGTCTGACATCCTCTCTATACAGTCACCATGCAATCATTTAGAGATCAGGGGAGACGAGAAGAGACTACGGAGGTACCATCCTCATCCATCTGTGTTTACTATCAAGATGTTTTCTTCTCTGCTGCCTCGGCTTTGGCCCTTTCCACCTTGCCCTTCTCTCCCTGGTAGAAGTCTGACTCGATCCAGCACGTGTCCTCAGAGAGCTTGACATAGACATCCCCGTTGGTCTCAGTGGCCACGTGGACCCGCTGCTTCACACCCTTGGAGTACCATCTGGGCACAGGTGGCTTCAGCCTGGGGTTGGTGCCCTTGTATATGCCCTCTCCTTTGGCAAGAGAGATCTTGTACTTGTGTTTTGGACAAATTATGCACAGCCTGTTGTCAATTTCCTGCGGGTGCGTTGAAAGAAAGCAGGTAAACAACCTCATGTGGGATAAGTGTAGGTCATTTAGGCCCTCTGACATTAGCATCACATTAATTTAACATTATGCAGGTTTGATATCTTAATTACAGTATTCCCCAATGCCTCAGCCCAGCAGTGTAGATAGAATAGCATGTGAACAGATGGATGTGATAACAGTCCACTATTTTAACTTAAATGGCACTTTGGCTTCTTCTCTCTGGGTCAGACAAAAAAAAACAACCTCTAACCTTTTAAGCTGAATGTAAACCTCACCTCAATGTCTCCATTCTGCAGCACTCCCCCAGCATCTGTCGAGAGGGCAGAGAATGAGTGTATTGCAGAACAAGCAAACAGTTTATAACACAGTAACATTTTGCTGACTGCCCACACTTTTTGTGCTAAAATGTCCTTTGGATAACAAAGTAAGGTGGCTCACTGTTAAATGTCCCATGACAGGATTTCTATCAGCAGCAACCTATTTTTGAGTTGGTTCAATGACTGGGAGAATTTTCCAACAACGCCGCTGGTCACACTTTTCCTCTCTCATAAGCAGCAGAACTATACTCACGATAGCAGTAGGCGTCCATAGCATAGAAGACTCCCTGGTGGTGGATGATCAGTACATCCCGGCCTTCTAGTGTTCTGAAAGAGCGCTTCGCTTCAATCAGTTCATCCTTCTTCCCGACAAAATGAAGCCCTCCGGTGGGCTGCTCCTTTGCCTCCATGGCTCTGCGAAATGCTGTTTAGAAGGGAAACAGTACATTTCACCATTTAGTATTCATCCTAAAGAAGCATGTTATCTTTCTTCACTAAATCACAACATTGGTTGCAATTATCCTGCAATCCGAGTCGTCTGTGCAGCACAGTAACTATGTGCTGTGTTTCCAGGTGAATACTTGGATTTGTCACTGGGGATTAATGTGTTGGCACCTCCCAAGTCCACAACTCCTCCCGAATATTCAGCTTGAAGAGTCCAAGCAAGCCTAATGATTACAGTATGCATGACCTGCACAAAGTGACACAAGTGGGCAGAATTCAATGACGTAAAACATAGATCTGTCATCCTTCGTATAAAAGCTTTTGTCATCTAGAGCCCACAGTCCTACATCCATGTGTAATCTCTGTGACAGTCAATATATACCAAAAATATCTGGATGCAGTGGAACCTTATCCCAAGAGTGATTCATGTATAGCGGAGTGGAATAATGAGCACTTCAGTGCCGGCTGAGTAAGCACAGTCGTAGTAGCAGCAGCAAAAGTCACATGTCCTGAGGCCTCTGGCTAAACCACAGACAGCTACATACTATGAAGGAAGGAGCTACGGAAAAACAAATTCATTTTTATGTCAAGAAAACAATACCTGTTTTTTTTAAGTGCATAAAGGGACTATAGGCTACATTTGTACAATTCCTTCAAAGTTACGTTATGTCTATGCATGCTGTCTGTCCGTCCCTCTCTTTATATATTTTTACTTGAAAATAACAAAACATGTATTTTTCTTTTTTCTTTTGGTTTTTCTCTTTACCTTGAAGCTCAGCAGTGGCGTCTCCTCCGTCAAGATGATCAACTGTACTGTGGCGGCTCGGCCTGCGTGGGAAAGAGGCCCCATCTTTATTATCTTCAGGCACAAGCTGTCTTCTGTTGGCCCTATCTACACGTGGTACATTTCTTATCAGTCTCCCACAGGCACAACAGCCATTTGATTGTAAAGTACTATGTAAGTTTATCGTAAATCAATTTGTCTAATCTGTCACTGCGAGAGATTTCCAGCAGGATGAATCTATTTATATCTAATGATTAAAAAAAAAATATATTTTTTATTAGGGCATTTCAGTCTTACCATTTCACCTGTTTTGTGTCCCTAAATAATTATAATCCTATCATCACCTGCAGTTGTAGTAGTAGTAGAAAGTAACTATTTACTCAAGTGCTGTACCGAATATAATGTTGCGGTACTTGTACTTTGCTTGAGTATTTTCCATTTCTTCTACTCACTACATTTTACAGGGAAATGTACTTTTTTCTACATTGCATTTTGTAGCAGTGCAGCTATAGTCACTAATTACTTTTTACATAGAAAATATAAAAGACATTTATAAAATAATACATCATTATAGATCGGAACAGTGTATAGCGTTGTAACAATTATAACAAGAAGCAATAATAATAACAATCTATAGCCAATATACATAATATAGCCATTCTACACAATGGGCACTTTAGATTTTGACATGATTTTGACTTTACTTAATAATTTAGCTCTTTCTCCACTGGAAGTAGTATTGCTACGAGTACTGACAAAGCAGTTTTACAAAGCGGAACTGTTTGTGTCCGTCAAAGGGCACCGGACTCATTTCTCAGTGCACCGCTGAGCTCCGCTGTAGAATCAACCTGCGCCCAATCAACTCTTGTCACAGTCAATAGACCGTAAGTTGCCGACATTTTTTAAGTTAAATTGGTCAAATGTGCAACTAGTCTTCAAGCCGGCAGAACAGCGAGCGAACATCCAGTCAGAGCAGAAACAAACTGAGTCCAGTCACTCTAATGTTTGACGTCTGATCTGTGCGAGCAGAGACGTGAGCTAGCTAACACGCTGCACATGCTAACGGATGTCGTTGCGCCGGTAAATAGCCCCGCTGTTGCAGCAGTGTTGCGCGAGGTTCTGACAGCCTGTGAAACGTGTCACAGAATCAGCGACGTGGTAGCTGACGCCTGTTGCAAAGCGTCTGTCAATCACAGATCTGTAGGAGGGGGCGATTCTAGGAGTTGACCAGGTCTGGGATCTGGTGCCTGCGCCCAGACCGTCTGGGGCTGAGTTCAGCTGATCCCCGCTGTCCTGCCTGGAGCACAACTGGCTAGATCTCATTTAATTTCACTGTCTTGTGTAATTAATTGGAATTTTCTGCATGGCAACTGAGAGTAATCAATTCTATGGCACCCCAAAGTACAAAGGGTTACACTCTGCTCTCCCATAGAGAGCAGTAGTTCTTTATTTCTGTTGCTAAAAACTAACCTCAGTGCAGTGCTGTTTTCTCTAGTAAAATCCTGCTGACTGATGCAAAATGTGTCTGTGTGTGAAGTTGCTGAACAGGGAGATGGTGCTGCGCGCTTGCGGCTTCATAGTGTTTCGTCGTCTTGCCAGTCGTGTTCCTCCGCCAGAAAACATCGAGTACCTCCTCTTGCAGACCTCTTATGGGAAACACCACTGGACCCCACCCAAAGGTGTTTACAAGTTCATAAACAGTACATTTATGATGTAGCTGATGAGACATTCATGAGCTAAATACGACATATATATATATATATATAGCTGTAAATGTTCTTTGTGCCAGTTACTGCACGTCTAACCTGTTGGCCATCAGGTCATGTGGATCCAGGTGAGGATGACCTGGCCACAGCTCTGAGAGAGACCAAAGAGGAGGCGGGTCTGGGGGCGGAGCAGCTGCGGGTGATTGACGGCTTTGTGCAAGAGCTGCGCTACGAGGTGCAAGGCAGACCCAAAGAGGTGCTGTACTGGCTCGCCGAGCTGAGAGACCCGGGGACAGCAGTGACTTTGTCTGACGAGCACCAGGACTACCGCTGGGCCCGCCTGGAGGAGGCCTGCGGTCTGGCTCAGTACAAAGACCTGCAGGACACACTGAGAGCAGCACACAGTCACTTGGGGGCTCTGCAGGACAAACAGCGATGAACCAGAATGTAGACTGTGCGGACAGGATGATTAAAGAAGGGAAATGACACTGTCAACTGGCATGTGGGACCCCCAGACCTTAGTGACAGTATTTATGTGATTGATGATTCTGTCTCTGTCAGGTTGACTTTACTGCATGTCAGGCTGAGCAGATTCCCTTCTGTCAAAACAAAGGTGAGTTGGGAGACAATGAATCAATGCTTGAAACTCAGATTACTGATTTGATCTTAGTCACTGCAGAAAAAAATGATTGTCTTTGAATCTTTATGTATATGTAATGTAGTAATATGTAATGAGATTAAATGCGCAAATGTTTGACGTAAATGAATGAAAACACAAAATTAGTGAAGAAATAAATAAAGGAGACGGACACCCTCTTATCGCTACAGTCCCTGGAACTCAGTGGAACAGCGTAAACCTGAAGAGGTGGATATGTTTTAATACTGTCACTAGTCTACTGTCATCAAATGTATTCAAAATTAATATAACGGGGTTTGTGTACCTGGATATTTCAAAAATCTTATTTTAAAATGCGAAAAAAATATACAAGGGAACCTTGTATATATTTTTCACTCTCAAAAAATAAAAATAAAGACCGTATCCAATACTGGGGTAAAAATAACTTACTCAAGCAAAGAAGATAACTGGATAAAAATAAATTGCAAGCACCAGATTCTGCCACAGGGTGGGGACAAAAACAAGTTCTGTTTACAACACGTGTACGTTTGCTGCCACAGACTAGAAAACAGCAGGCTGTAGAAATACGCTTTAGATGATCTGTGAGCTCAGTAACTGCCTTCAGGCTTGGGGTTTTTTCCCCCAGCTCTTGGCACCGAAATAAAAGTGAGATACACCTATTACTTTTGTAAATTACCTCCTGTGCAGAAATTAAAATCCGGTAATGGGTGAGCATTTTATTATGCTAGAAGCTATGATCGTACAATTTAAAAGACTATTATTGTGCAATGATTCTGAGTGAATACACATAAATGTCAAACACTGAACACAGGTTAACAATGCTTGTCAGGGATAAAATACTAAGCTATATATTTTATAGCCCTTAGTATACTAATGGAAGATTGTGGACACTTGAGACAGTACCAGGTATTTACTTTTTGTGGTTTCTTGACTGATGAAGGCTTAGTTAAGCTATACTCTTCAAGATTGTTCAACAATTTAACACTATATGAATTTAGTATGAGCTTAATAAGATGGAAGTAGGACACACATAATCAACGTGGGACTTCAAACTTGTCACAGGTACTGCCATGCTGTATTATATACAGCAACACGCTCTCCTCTCAACGCCATACTGCAGGATTAAAAAGCCTCTGCTGAAAGGATGTAACAAGGGTTAATAAAGAGTCAAATGTCAGTGGAAACTAGTGTTTCTTCGGTGACGGTGCCCAAAGTAACCTGTGGCTTTGTATTTTCTAGAGCTAGACGCAATATACGATAAAATAACACCGTACATTGAGCAAAAGCTGAAATATTTCTTTAAGACCCATCAAGGCATCATTGAACCAGTAATTCATGTCATGCCTGATAGTGTAAAAGCTCCTCTTTCAGTGACAAAAGACAACTATTTGTCCTGAATTGAATTTCCTCTCCGACTTGGTAGTGCATGTGTGATCTTATTATAAAGTATAGAATATCTCAAAATCTCTGCATTCAGTGTCCTAATGAACTTCTATTAGGGTGCAGTTATGGACCATAATGTTGCACACATTTGGCCGACCTTATTGACGGACCTTGAAGGCAATTTAGGTAGTTTAATTTGTCCAGTATGTGAGGTTCATTCATTTTTTCAGGTTTCTGCTTCCACCTCAAAACAATGTATGTGACTGGAATTTAGTTTGTGGTGCTTGAAGCATTGAAAAATGTAATTAATAACATTCAACAGCAACATGACTTCACTGTGACGAACAATGTCACACTGTCAGCAGGTTTCATAGGGACTATTTCTTCAGTATAGAAAGTAGTTTAAAATAAAAGCTGCTCACAGTGAGGTGGATTATCCAGAGCAAAAGGAATATTATTTTGGGGATTCGTTTAAATGTAAATTTTCCCCCCCCAATGTCGTGTGCGCGACAAACAAGTTAACATTCAAATCAATTGTACTGGAGGGTAGGCAGAAATCTCAAGAGACAGATATGTAAACATCTGGACAAATTAAACCAAAACTACTGTATATGCATGACTGGATACCACTGTTATGTGATTTGGGTGATCCAACACTTAAGATAATGAATGGATTATAACACACCAATAATCAATGTAGCGCATAGAAGTGAGAGTGGTCTGTCAAAATAAGGTGTAAACCTTTCAGCAGGCTTCAATGACATACTGTTTTATTTTGTGACTGTATGGCCCCATTAGCATATCACTCCTAATTTTACTCCAAAAACCAACTTGCTTGTGTTGTCCGTTGTTGACACGTGGGCTTAGCAACAGATATCAAAGCTGTATATTGCAAACAAACCCAACAATGCAATTATTGTTGTTTTTTTGTTGTTTTTTTTTTTTACAATAGAAACTTTATGACTGAACATTTGCATCCTCACAAACACAAAATGAAATGACCAAAAAAAAAAAATCAAAGAAGAAACCAACAAGGACAGCGTTAACATCAATAGGTGTGGACACATTGTGGTAGCACTGTAGACAGGTTCAGCCCATTAAGTGTTTGACCATGCGAAGGCCCACACTTCCAAAAATACACACTTGTGCACTGACATGCTCACACGCAAACACAGATTAAATGGATGAAATGGCATCTCTCAGACAGCAGACCTTGTTAGTGAATCATTTCTTAGGTTCAATTTGGAAATTATTGTCATCCCTTGGAGATAATTGTTGCTTACTCTCTTAACTCAAATGGCCTCCTTAGCTTTTCTCTGCCATTTTCTTTTTCAGTAAAAAAAAAAAAAAAAAATGTAGAGGAATTTAAGATTGAAGGCCTCTAAACTGATCACTGATTTGCTAACAGAAGGGCTACACTACGCCTAGACTTCACTCTAACAAAAACAATAATGCCGATTATGATTCTAAAAATTTGTGATGGGAGGCAAAAACTTGGCTTTAAAGCAATTGTTCGACATTTTGGGAAATATGCTGATTTCCTTTCTCGCCAAGAGTTAGATGAGAAGATTGATAGCACTCTCACATGTGTCTGTCAAATATGAAGCAAATGCCAGCAGCCCCTTAGCTTAGCACAAAGACTGGAAACAAAGGGAAACAACTAGCTTGGCTCTGTCCAAAGGTAGACTTCAGAAAGTCACCTCTCCTGGCCAAGAAATAGTCCAGCACATAACTCCCTGATACATTTTTTCTAATGGATTTAACAAACAAACGTGTTAATTAGTGAGCTTTAGAGGTGCTGGTAGGCAGATGTTGTCACCTTATTTAAACAGAGCCGGGCTATCCGTTTCCCCTCTTACCTTTCCCAGTTATCTTAGCTTAGCATAAAAACTGGAAACAGGGAGAAACAGCTAGCCTGGCTCACTCCTATGACACCAATGTCAGCCTACCAGCACCTCTAAAGATCACTCATTAAGACATTATAGCCTGTGCGTTGCCAGGCAACCAGCGGAGACCAAGAAATAGTGCAGCACATAATACCCATAAAATGTCAAATTGCAATTGTACGCCTTGATTTTTGGACAAATTTTAAAAAACGACATATAACGGTGTTAACTTGCAAGCTTGAGAGGTGCTGGCTGGCTGGCAGATTTAGTTACTGCTAGACAGAGCCAGACTAGCTGTCTTATCAGTCTAACTGATTCATATTCAATGGGCAGACATTAGAGAGGTGTGGATCATCTCATCCAACTCTCCGCCACAAAGCGAGTTAAGAGTATTTCCCAATACGTCAAACTAGTGGATGGACAAAAATGGGGACCACATCAAGTGTCAAAGTTCAGAATCTCTGGCATCCATCCACTACTTCCTGTTGTGTCTTGATATCAAATCCATAAAAGATCTGATTCAGGAGTGGATTCCCTTTCCTTGTCCTCAACAGAATCCAGTCTCCGTGAGCCTCCAACGCACAGGGCCAGGAGGAAATGTCTCACTCCTTTGGCTTCACATTAAAATCCAAAAGGTATCTCTTAAAGAGTTTATTCAAACAGCATTAAATCCCCTACATGCATCCATTGCTCCATAGTCTTTAAAATGCATGGTTGTGGTGCTGTACTTGGTTTCCTTGGCATAATATCCATCCATCTGAATCAAAGGTTCGCGCAGTGCTCCGTTGTGTTGAAAAGGGCGACAGATTCATACCCACAACCATAAAACACAGCTCAAAATGTGTGGTTTACTCGATGTCGTACAAGTAATGTTAGTCACATTATTCTGTTCGGTGTGTTCAAAAGGTTAATACTCAGAGGGTGTTGTTTTTGATAAGTCAAATCCTTAGCCAACTCAGGCTTCCCAAAACGGCACAAGAACACAGTGCAAACACACTGAATGTTTCCTCAACTGGACAAAGTCCAAAAGGTCATTTGGGCAAACCCACTCATGTGACAGACATCTGCACCTGCTCCGCAAAGACAGTAACAAGAAAACCCTGACATTGTAGTCGCTAGATGAAGAGTAAATGTAAATACACACACACAAACACACACAGAGATAACAGGCAATCAGTGTCATATTCATTCAAATGCAAATGTGCATCTAAGCTGCATGATGATTTTGTCCCTGTCGATAAACAGACTCTGGATGTGGTGGAGCACAGTAACAACGTCCAACGACTAAGATGCATCTAAGCTTAAGTTGGAGTCACGGTGCAAGAACGTAACATTTTCACATCTATCGCAACATAAGGTGTGCATTGTCTCAGTCCCTACAGATGTGTTTGGATTCTTTTTTTCTATTTGACTCTAGCCTACCAAGAAGATAACAACTTACACGACCCTGATCAGGACCAACAGCAACACTCAATCACGTGTACACACCATGGCGGTGGGATTGGAGACTTTCAGTTTGCTCTCTGCCTTCTAAAACCACCCAGTGATGCAGAAAGTAAGAAAAGGAGATGGAGGTGAGGAGCAGTTTGTGTGTTAAGTGTGTCTTTGACTGTTTTTTCTCTCTCAGCAAAAGTCTATTGAGGCCCTGAGGTTTAAGAGGCAGAGAGGTGTAGGAGGCGACGTGAGAAACGGCCTTAACCTTGTTCACCCCCAACCAAGCGATGTTGCTTCGAGGGATCATGAGGAAGCAGTTGTGATGGACATTACTGAAGGGGTGTCCGAGAGGGGAAGAGCCACGGCAGAGCCTGTGTTTGCAAGTTGACGTTGATTGCATCGAAGTCGAACAGACAGGCGCGAGAGGGACAGAGATATTCTGCCACGGCACACAGTGATGGACAGTGACAGGGCAAGCGGGCCGCTCATCGACTGGTTAATGAGCCAAACAGCAAAACTGGCCGTTGCCTGGACTGTCTGAGCCATCCCGGGAAGTGCAAGGGACAAGTCGGGGGGGGGGGGGACCGAATGTCAACCAACTAAACAAAAGTAATGGGGGAAAAAAACAGCAACAAGTTAAAGACACGCTGGATAGCGCTAATCTTTTAACACAAAACCATACAATCTGACATGGACTAGTCGGGCGAAGAGCCGGCCAGCTACAGCGGGGTTCAAGTGACCGCCACAAGGACAGTTTATTTTCATCATTTATCAAAAACTAAGCCAATTTGTTTACTTTGCGGTAGGTATTCAAATAAGAACACATTATTTAACTTTTATCTTTGGGAATTGCTTGGAAGTAATACTGGTGTATGTGATGGAGAGATTTTCTAGTATAGGAGCATTCCGGTCTTGTAATTACAAAGTAACTGTTAATGTTACTACTGGTAATGCTTGACCATGTAAAAAAAGCAGACACTGATTAAAAGGCTGAACCAAGGGACCAGACAGACCTGCAGATGGCACAGTGGTATAAAGCCAACATCCTTATGAGACAGACTTGCATCTGCATCCAAGATGCAAAGCCAAAGCGACAAACAACGTCTCCAGCGGACAGAACTACAGTTAAAAGACCAACAAACTGTAGCAGTTACCAAACCACTTCTTTAATGGCAAAACAAGTCTAATGGTTTAGCATGGACTGAACAATACTGAAATTTCACTGTCGCAGACTTGTTTACAAAAGAAAGGAAATCGACTTCATGGCTGCAACCAAACAACCAGTACAGCATGTGAGGAGTTGGTTGCGTGAAAGAGCAATACAACAGGGACTAAAAACTAGAGCTAAACATGATGGAAATATTCAGGTGTGGGGATGTTTTGCCTTGTCTGGAGTCAGTAACTTGCACATGATTAACTGCACACCGACTGTAGCGTAAGACCACTCTACTCTGCAGAGACATGCCATCATTTCTGGTTTAGAGTCGTGTGGAAGAGGATGCTCCTCCACCTTCTCAATGGGAACATTTTAAAATGTCAGAAACACTCTGGGGGTGCTCTCAAAACAATTCTCAAACTCTGCAAAACATCACATGCCGGACATAGTGCATGCTGTAATTAAGGCAAATGGTGGAAACACCAAATTCTGACTTTCACTAAAAACAGTACCGACAAACCTTTTGTGTGTGTCTAATAGCATTTTAGAACTATTATCTGACTAGTATTTGTATTAGTTTAATAAATGATGAAACATTTTTGGCAGTAGACCTTTGACCCCACTGTATGTGCAAACACGCACACAAGCACACACACTGAAAACTGTAATGCAACACATAAAAAGGAGGGTAGTGATGGTGGTGATGGGGGGGGGGGGTGGCAGGGAGGAGTTATACTCCAGATCATCACGAGTCTTCATTGCCAGAGTCGTCCTGGTTGTCGTAACGTCTGGTGGACGTGCCGCCGTCCTCCGTGGCGCTGATCCCCCCGGCTTCGCCTACAGACTCCATCTCACTCTCGTCATCCTCCTCGTCCTCCTCCTCCATGTCGTCGTCGTAGAGGTCGTCATAGAGGAGGTCTGAACTGCTGTCCTGGGAGGGAACCCTGGTCTGGACGCAGTACTCCGCCAACGTGGTCGGCACCTTGACGCCATCGCGTTCGGCCTCTGCCGCTGTTGACATCACCTGCTTCCTGTGGGCCAAACGGAATGAAATCAAAGTCAGTGTTCACGGTTATTCCTGAGTGGACTGTATAGTTAGTCGTTTCTCCGTAAGCACACTGTACATTTGTGCGTACGTGGACGAAATACTCAGCATTGTGTATTACCTGATAATCTCTGCATACTCCTTGTCCTTGCCTTTGCTGTCCCTCCATTTGCGAAACATGACAGACGCATCCACATTGGCTGGGGAGAAGGTGTTGGGCTCATTGAGCAGAGAGATCACACTAAGCAGGATAGTCCTGACAAACACACATACAGACAGAAAATGAACACACTTTTAATTTCAGATCCTGTCGTTGTATGAAAGAAAAGCTCTCCACGGGCTTTTTGAAACTGCAGTAAGCTTCGTCCCAGCCCAGACAGAGGTGTTAACTCACCTCTTTTCCCCCCCTTACGGCTCAATTACACGCTGCACCCAATCTGCCCAGGTTTTCAGATGCAGACTCAGCACTTTAGCACTATAGTCCTCCACAAAATGAGTCTTGCTGACACGTTAAATTTAAAAGGAAAGCTACCCTGCAGTCGCCTCTTGTCCTTAAGATGTTACACAGAACAAAAGAACAGTAAAGGTGAACTGTTAACTGCAGTTTCATTTTCAAAATTACATTTGACTTATGCTCTTTGTATATCATATGTATATTTGTTCTTTTTGTAGACTTGCATGGCAAGTCCTCTACACTGGGTTACACTGGGCCAAATAGGGTGGCAGCTGGACCGCTGACCATTTTCTAATTCACATTGAAAATAATTTAATTCACACTGGGGATTTTTGTTTATACGAATTAGTAAATGTTCAATAATGTCCCTTGGCTATTAAAGCTGAATATTAGCCTATCAACACTCTGCAATGCAAGTGGTGACAGTTGATTTCTGCGAAAGGTTCACATACACCTGACCTGCACATGGGAGAAGTTTGTCTTCAGGGCTGTCTGCCTGGCAGAAAATCCTGAGGGCAAACTTCTCCTAACAAATCGGCTTTTGAGACTGCATTTGCTTTTTGGCAAAGATGAGTGAGGACAGCAAACGTCGAAAGGCTGACAATGAAAAACAGGCAATTCAATGAAAAAAATTGACAGATGAATATGCCTTTATTTTACCACCCCATACCAATCCTAAACCGCAGTGTTTAATTTGCCAAATGGCAGTTGCTTTATACATGCTTGCTAATATCAGGCGCCATCAAAAGTCAAAACCTGCTAGCTTCAGTGCAGCGTTCCCGTCTGGTAAGCACTGCAAAATATGTGATAAATATAATTAATATTTGTTTATTAACTGGCCCGTGGCCTCCTGTCATTTTGCAAAAGTGGCCCCCACGGGCAACGCAAGTATCCCTGGTATAGAGGCTGATAGGAAATGTGAGGAAGGCCAGAGAGAGAAAGAGAGAGAGATTTGTAAGTTATAAAAAGGCCGCATGTCTTTGTTAAAGTGCATACAGAAGCAGAGGTTGTATGGCAGAGATCACCTGACGTTCTGTGTGGGGTTCCACCTTTCAGAGGGTAGCTCCCCGCTCTGAGGGTCGTCGACAGGTGGGTGCAGGATGGAGATGCACACATCTCCGTTCTGGAAATAGATCAAAATACACTCTATAACATCTGTTCAATTCAGTTCCATTCCGTTTTATTTATATAGCGCCAAATCATAACAGAAATGATCTCAGGGCTGTTTCACGGTCTAGACAGTACTCTTTATAGTATTATTTACAGCGAGCCAACAAATCCCACCATGAGGAAGCACTAAACGACAGCGGCAAGGAAAAACTCCCTTCATCTGCCATGAAGACATGAAGGCGTCTACATTTAGACCCTTACGCTGAATAACTTTAGAGATGCCAATATGCCATGATAATGGCGTATATTGTGTGAAAACACTTAATGCCAAACGCAGAATGTTTTACCTCGTAGATGTTGGGGTGCCACATCTTGGTGAGGAAGCGGAACGTTGGTGGGGAGTACGGGTAGTCGACTGGGAACTTGATGTGAGCCTGGGAGAACAAACGGGCTGACAGTCAACACAGAAACAGGCTTGACTTCTGTTATACTAGGTTTGAGTCCTTTGAGCCTGTGGGTCTCAGCTTAAGAGAGAGGAGGAGGTTACTGTAGCACACTGAAAGGTGGAATGTGAAAAAAATACATTTCATATATCTAAATAAGCTAAACACATGTAAGTTTGTAATCTTTGCAAGACAAATGAAATTCTTCCTTAGTGCTTCCTTAAACAACAATGAAATTAAACAACAAGAAACGACATCATTGTGCAGGCGTCTTGTGGAGGTGCAGGTTACATAAAGGTTAAGAACAGCTGCTTTAAGCGAGACCTTGATAAGTATACACTTGATATGTCCAGATTGGAGTGAAATGACAAACTGGATTCTGATCACTCTTCAAGGCAAACTGCAATGTTGCATAAACAAAACAAGCGCTCTCTTGACTGACTTATTTTGCCTCACAAGTTGCCTAATAACAGGTAGTCAACCACAAAGTAGCTTCCTGTACCCCTTCACTTGAAACAGGTCACAACAGAGAAATACACCATACATTCAGCCGTGCCTACAAACACCGTGAAGCACTTCACCTCTATGTTACCAGGATTTCAAAAAGAATTTAAATTGCGATAGACATTAGGTGACATAACAGTGGGTGCTTCTGGTTCTGTTTTCTTTCCAAAGTGTTGCGCAATTATCTAGGTGAAAGGCTCGTAGGCTTGGATATGTATATGTGTGTGTGTGTGTGTGTGTGTGTGTGTGTGCGCGCATGTGTAAAACACCAACCCAGCTCTCACTGAACGGCTACCACAAAGATAGGACTATCATTGCTACACAACTAGTCGCTACACTAGCGCAGCCTTGGCACATAAACAACGCAGACGTCATGACACACTGGCACGAGTTTCAATGTTCAGTATTTATCCGTTACCGTACGGACATCGAAACACACACACACACACACACACACACACACACACAATCCTTCACCAACGTGTCATTAAATGCACCAACCTATAACAGTCAAGGCATTTCTTTCTGTAGTATACCAGACTTAACAAGTCAGAATTAGAATTCAGGGTTCGACATTAACCGTGGCCACAAAAAGTTAGTTTGTGGCCACCAAATACTCCATGTAGGTGGACCCCTGTGGCCACCAAGTTTTATCCCTGTACTGGATATACTTTGCCTTCGCCAAAAGCAATGTTACAGTTCTACAAACAGACTGTGAGAGAAAATACCACATGCTTACAAAGAACTTCCGAGTTTTCAATTTCAATATATTGCAAAAGTATATTTGTCTTTTCATTTATTGAAGTATCACAGTTAAGGAAGGCAGTGTTAAGTAGCGTTAAATGGCCTTTTATGTATTGTTTTTACATAACTTTGTAAATTTGGGCCACAGAAAATGTGTTTTTGGCCACCATATTTAGGGTCTTGGTGGCCCGTGGGCCCAGTGTTTGAAAATGTTAGCGTCTGTCCCTGGAATTATATTTATTAATGTGCGGGTGTCACAGTGCCCTGGGGGTAAGAGAAAACTGCTCCAAAGCAAAAAGGTCCAAGTTGAAAGTGTCAGCAGGCTCTATGTTAAATGTGTCTTTTAAAGACATGCAGGTTTGGTAAAGTGGACACTCTAACTATGGCAACTATTGCCTATTGCTGTCTGTCCTGAAAGAGGGATAGCTCCTCCGTTTCCCCCTCCCATTATTGTGTGTGGAGTTTTTCCTTACGTGACCTCGGCGGGATAGAAGGCGTACAGTAGTATAATTTCTTGTACAGATTGTAAAAAAACATTGACACAAACACAAACTTGCTATTCAAGGCTACATAAATACAATGGATTTGACCTGACAATTAGCGAACACAAAGATGTCACTGTAAAGGCAAAGCATAACTATGTATTATGTTGGCATCGCTCGAGGGCTACAGTGTCATCTGCATTGGCCCAACTTGAATGCAGTCTCTCTCACCGTACCGCATCTTCTACATGTTTCCCTGAATAAATAACATGAAAGAAAAGGAAGATGAGTCTCATCATGCCCTCCTCTCTTACTCTTTCTCTGCAATGAGGTGCCATTTATATCGGTCCTTGGGCTAAAAATAGCCAACTGAAGCAAAACCATCATATTTTGTGTGTGTGTGTGGGGGGGGGGTGGAGGACTGAAAGGAGAATGGATGGACAGGGGGAAAAGGCTGAAAGATTAAAAAGGAATATATAAACAGCTGCCTGGAATCGCTTTAAAACTGAAGAATTCTTAGACCAGCAGAGGCGAGCCAGATCACTGCTGCTGAATTATAGTTTTTAAAAGTCTAACAACCATTATAATAAGACTTTGCTCGGCCCGACACCGAACACTTTGGGTTCACACACAGTCACCGTCTATGAGCTACCTGGCTGCTTTCCAACTTGCAGCAGCCATCCAATATATCCTCCTTAGGGACAAAAGTAGCCCAGGAGCACAGTTGCACCATATATACACAAACAACACCTGCCGCTGAATATAAATTATCCTCATGTTTTGACTATTCAGAATTCACAATTCTCTGCCCCTTTGGGATTAGAAAGTTTTGTCCCACCTTAAAGTAGCCTCCCTCATACAGGGTGTTTGGGGGCCCGAAGATGGCCACTTCCCAGTTGTAGAGGTCAGACTCCTCCACCAGAGTGATGCGGAAGCCCTCAACCGGCTGCTCCTGCAGAGACTTCAGCTCCATCATCAGGGCCTTTTGGGAACTAGGGGTTGCCTGGTGGGCCATGTTAATCCCACGTCTGACACCGGTGGCCGCGGATCCGAATTGTAGAGTGGAAAGAAACATGGTGGGCTTAACGACATGGTCAGGATTCTACTTAAACTGCATATACTTTACATTGCATGGTTACTGTTGCCGCTGCAGCAAGCAGCTACAGCGTGTTAGCTAGTGTTTGCATTGCCATTAAGTCTTTCCAGAACAAGCTAGGACAAAAGCAGCAGCAGACCTGGAGAGGGAACAAGAGCCACATAAAGAATCCAAACACAAACAGGATATGTGGCCTGCCAAGCTAGCTTAGGTCAGTGGGTTAGTTCGCAGGCCCTTTATGGGGGGGGGGGGAAGCAAAGTTAAAGAAAGTGTTTACCTCTGTCTCCTTGTACTGTAATATATATATTCGATTCGTTACAGCTGAACTCTGGAAGGTAAACTCATTGGCTGTCCATGCTAGCCTGGCTATGTCTTGGCAAAAAAAGACAGTTACAGGAGCAGTGGCTTCTCTGCTAAAGCCTACGGCTGGTCCTCGTGTTGTGTTTCCCGAAATTCTTTGTGTGCCAAGTGTTGACAGCTGACATGGAGCCTAGTATCAGTGCAAATCACGGTCTCCTGTTGATCATTGTCGGGCTGCAGAGAGGAAACCCGTCCTCTCCGGCATCTCTCGCTCCGCGCTGCTGGCTCGGCTCGGTTCGGTTCGGACCGGCGCTCAGCTGATCCCTGCTTGTTTGTGTTTGTTTATCTGCTCTCCGGCCAGTCTCAACTTCTCCACACGTCAGCTAAACCCCTACCGAGCAACTTCGCCGAAACGGAGCGGCTTCTCTGCTCTCTGCCGGCCCCCTCCGGCCCAGCGGCACCGCAGAGGTCTGGTCGAGTCGAGCCCGCGGTCGCGACACGGACAGCAGGTGAGAGGTTTACACTCGCGACTTACTGTGGATTTCATCGATTTTTATTTTCCTCTGCTCGGCGCTTCCGGCTATCATTGCGCGTGTCTGAAAAGCGTAGACGCACGCACGCACGCACGCACGGCCCGAACGTGACGTGCGCGCACTCGACGCGCTGAGCAGCAAAAAAAAAAAAAAAAACTTCCAATGACAATGAAAGTAAACGAAAAGTAACAATTAAGACGTTTGGCACATGCCTGCATGTGACATTTGTTTTGTGTTTTGCAATGAAATGTAGGCAAATTACTGTAGTCTGTCTCTGCGTGAGGTTGATTTTAACACTAGCAGCAGAAAAGTACACGTTTCTCTTAAGAAAACACCACAAACTAATTTGTGTGAGGCAATTTAATGCCCCCCCCCCCAGTCAACTCTTAGATGACCGGATTTCACTTAACCATTATTGCCATCTTCATCACCGTGGGCCAGCCTCTTTCCGTTTTTCTAACAAATACTACAATGATGAGCATATGCAACACAAATTAATAAACTTTGTCAGCCCCAAGGTCTTTGAGTAAATGAAACGCCTTTTGACACGTGCACTCCTTTTCAATAAGCCTTTTAGATTAGTGCGTTCATTTAGATTAGTTTAAATAAACACACTTTCACTTAGATTTGTGTTTTATATAGTAGCCCACTGTTAGTAGTTCTCTTTGCCTGTAACAAGGGTTTGTGTTGTGCCCCTTGTTCTCCTTTCATGCATCACGTTAAAAGGTGACCGCGAATGCATTTCGCTGTACTTCCCACGGCGCCAATAACACTTGACTTGAATAACGAGACGCGCTGTTTTTTTGCTACGTCTCCTTTGCAAACAGTACCTACCGGGTGCCTGGCTGCAGGGCTGCAGGGCTGTGGGCGTGTTGTGGTCGAAGGGACGCGGGGAGGAATGTGGCGTTTGTGGCGATGCTCTGACGTCATGCACGCAGGCGACGTCAGACAGGAACCAGTGGAAGGGAGGCTTGACAAATCAAGATGGCGTCCCACGTTGAAGCAGGAAAGAGGTTCCAGAATAAATAAAACTCGCCCGGAGGACAGTTCGCGCTCGGGTGCCACCTCGACGAGACGTCGCTTGGATTTTGGAAGAGGAAGACGGAGCAGATACAGGTGAGCGGAGGCTGTGTTTGTATGTGAGCGCTTGTTTTGTTTCAGGGGCGGTGGCGGCGGTCTATCCTATGCGGCCACATAACGCTACAGCCAGGCCACTGGCGAAGCTAAGCGTATTAGCATGGACGGTAGCGTTTCCCCGACACATTAGCCAGCGGCTTGTGGTGACTGTCAGTGAATAATTTTCTATGCTTTTATACCGCCGATACCAAGTAATGGCATATCCGACATCGACGTCTTAGCTGAACTGTCGCTGTAACCTACCAAATATCGATACAGTTAGCTTGCTGCTAATTAACGCTATCTAACTTAGGTAATACTAGTTAATGGATATCCTACTTAATTTCGTCAGCTAACGAGATAACGAGTCGCGCGTGACAGCTGCCAGCCTCGACATTTTCGTTTTAACGTAAACTTGCCGGGAAATGTGATGAACTACACTTAATGCGATGCTTCCGTTATCGTTTTAAGTTGGAAGCTAAATTAACGAACCTAAATGCCGTGGCGAGTTGTCCTGCACTGTTGTTGTCACTAATATCTGGAAACGTTAACGCTAACGCGACTTAGTGCAGCCGTAAGTACTCGAGCTACGTTGTGAGCTACAGAGAGCAGCAAGTTGCGGTGGAAGGGTGTTACCGGCGTGTAACATTATCCCTAAGTTTTGAAAGCTACTAACTAAGTTACAAGGCAACCGCTGCATTAAAATGTGTTACCGCTCAGTAGATGCCTCGTCACCACGGGAGACCTCCTCATCATGTGTGACGCATTTAGA
>JAVQJF010042917.1:0-11364 GCA_036023855.1 Gadopsis marmoratus
ACTGGTCGAGGCAGATGACACCCACCCAGAGCCTGGTTCTGCCTGTAGGCAGTGTTTCCTTGCCACTGTCGCCTAGCGAATGGTGGAATTGTTGGGTCTGTACATATAGAGTTGGTTTAGACTTGCTCTATATTAACAAGTGCTATGAGATAACTCTGTTATGATACGCTATATAAATAAAATTGAATTGAATTCACAAATACAATTGCGTCTCACGATTAAACTGCATTTAACCCATCCTGCCTTTAATACAGCAACCAAATAAAAGTGCTATATGCCCTATCTTGGTCAGGGACACCTCCGACTACCCGATTGAAAGTCCGCAGCTTAACCCCCTAAACCACAGCCACCCGACACATGTGGTCAGCTGGAGATGCATGATAGACACAGTTTTATTAGAACAACTTCTTATGTTAGCACGTTTGAGCTGCTCCTTTGTAACTAATTTTGCTGTAAAACAGCCAGGGTGAACAAAAGAAACCTTGCCCGCTCAGAGCAGCCTGTCTGTCTTCTAGATGTTGTGCCAAGCTGGCCGCTTGCAGCTCATCAATGTTGGTTTTCCAGTGAAAATAACAACAAATGCTAAATTACACATAAAAATGGAGAAACACAAAGCTAAATCAATTTAACTGATTTTACTCATCTAGATAAATCAGAACTTCTTTCAGTTGCAGTCTGAATGCTCCATGGGGAAATGCATGCATGTGTGTAATTGTCCGCTACATTTGCTGCTGTGTGGGAAAAAAATGCAAAGCAAGCGCACAGATTGTGAATCCGAGGGCATAGATTTACAAAACCGTGCAGACAGATTACAAACCATGCACGTGCATTACACATACAGTCCCCCAGAGGGGCTCCATATTTTCCAAAGCAACTGCAAGAAAAACAGAGCTACACATAATACAACTGTTAATTTATAGGTCTTCAGAATTATCATTTCCCATTACTCAACACTCTGATAAACAAGGCTGGTCTGTTGTGCTTGCTTGCTGTATCTACACTTTTTATAACTAATTATATGAATTAATCAAAATGTGGGAACAAATTATTCCTCTGTCTATGGCCACTCTGGGGCTCTGTAAAATTCAGATGGATGGTTTTCAAAGAAAAATATTTCAATGCCAAGAATTCTGTAGTATTTGCATTTCAACAGGAGTTAAACGATATGACTTTTTTGATCTATTTATTGCTTACATACCTCTTTTTCAGCACTTCCTGTGCGCCAAAAAAAATGTAAAAAAGTACACATGAGTAAGTAATATGAGTAATTAAAAGTAGTATTTGGCTTTCATTAACTAAATGTGGGTTTTATTACTATTGTAGTATTAACTGATAGTAAAAAGCAGAAAAATGCCATCATTGCCATGAAAATATTACTTAATTGTAACTACAGTAAATTACAATATGAAGCAGTAGTCATGGCACTGCACTAACCTTGTCAGAATTTGTTGCTGTAATAAGCTCAACACAACTGCAACAAAAATCCTGTGGAAACCTCAAGATCGCTAGTATCAAACTGAATGGACTATAGAAATCCATCAGGTAGAGGCCAAGAACTTTTCTGGGTCATTCTGAAATAATTCCTCTTGAAACGTGCCACAGTTGAACCATCAGTAGGATACAAGCCCTGCATTCAAAGCCCTCTTAGTAATGGTGCTGTAAAAACATACATTGTTTTCAGGTCAATGTTGGTTTATGCCAATGGCAGGAACAAGAAGCAAAGCACCTTGGGAAATGCATGTGTATTCTCTGTGGGACCTGCTCTTGCTTTCATTGTGGGTGGATAAAACACAGTAAGACCACAGACAACAACAGACTGCAACAAACAAACGTTTATCAAGAATGACAATTACTAATCACAACATAAGGATGATGTAACACTGGGGATCAATTTACCAAACAAATGTGACAAGTAGGAAATGACACTTCTCAATCAAATTTTTCTTTATGATCAGTAGATTTGTCATAGTTTATTAGATTTTATTTTGTGTGCTGTTTTTCAAATAACATCAATGGCAAGAAAATAGCTGTCATCCAGTCTGCTTGAATTTGATAAGTGTTATTGTTTATTTAATTATTCATTTACATATTTATTTTTATAAATAATAAATTTAATAAATTTAATTAATAATTATTTATTTATCTCTAAATGAACTGCCACTTGGGTATATCAAAGAGCATTTTTGGATCAGCATCTAATCAAGACCTGGCATGTCATGGCATGCAGTGACGAGAACAAATGACAGCAGTTTTTTCCAGATAATATGACTGAGACAGACCGCCTTCCCCGAAAACTTTCAACCAGGAGACCGCTGTTTGTGTTCCGTGTGAAACCAAAAGTCAGCGTTGACTTAGTCATGTCAGATCATTAATAAGTTATGTCAGGAAGTCATGTGAAGTAACTTAACTCTTAAAGCTGAATTGGAGTTTACAGTATTCTCATTGACTGGCCAAACATGGACTTTAAGTACTTAGCTTAAAGCTGGAGGAGGCAAAACCATGTGCAACCTATGCAAAACCTTCCGCCTCTCTCTCTGCTGCCTCGTATCACTCAGCTAAGCCCCTCCCACCAAACCCACGACTTCGAATGGCAAAAGAAGGAGTCTGTTAGCCTGCGAAACCTCATGCCTCGTAGGGCTCACTCTCCACAGTGTGAGCCTCACCAAGGTCCCGGTCCTTCTCGCAGCAACTTGACTTATTAAAGACGCCCCTCCAGCACCCTCCAGCGCTTTTCTGCTGCAGAGCAGAGAGCCCCAGGTTTCAGAAACAGCTGCAACGCCATCTAGCAGTGGGATGGGAGGCTACTACACCACACACACACGCGCCACTGTCCCCTGTCAAAAGTTATACCCCACTGTTTATCATCATGCTTCTTTGCCACTCGTCGATAGGAGCGCCACGGCATCGAACATAATGAGCCCGAGGCTCTGCGTGAAGCCAGGACCTGTTACACGCCACTCTAGGCAAAGGAGGTATTGGACATTTATCACAAGTTGCAGGATTTTCTACCATTGACTCAGGCTTTTCACATCTGCACGCACATCTGCGTTTGTAGAAAAGCCAATAGGAACTCTTTGCAATAACCTATGATTGGTTCTCGTCACCGAGTAGATCTTCCGAAGCCTGAAAACAGAGCCAAGAGGAGAAGCTGACGACTTGAATTACAATATGCTGAAAGGTTATTGTGACATTTTTGCCCAATGATGCCAAATGAATACTTCCTACTCCACCTGTCCAAGTAGTTTTTGTGCTTAAACCTAACCAACGTTAACCACATGTGTGTTTCCATGACGACAAAAATTGGGTATGCTGGTACGGTCATAAATGTAATTTTGGTAGTCATTGGCAAACCACCTATACTGTTTAAGTATGACAATGTATTGGACTGAGAATGTAGTAGCTTGATTCTTAATCAAATAAGAAGCTGGAAGGTCATTACAGTCCATCGAGGAAAAATAATTATTTTCCATAAGTGATTCAAGGATTTCAATCATTGTATGACATTATAGTAATCTAATGCATTTCAAAATGTCTGGATGTCATTTATCAACTGTCTGATTCATCTTACCTTTCAGTCATGATTGCTGAATTGCCAGCCACCAAGAGCAATTTTCCTTTGCATTAGTAATGAGGCTATCAATGGGAAATTAGAGAGGATGATTAGACAACTGTCTAACTACACTACTGCAGATCAATGGGATGCCATTGTGCAACTGAATGCAGCTGATTATGAGTGAAGTAAACAAAGAATTTTCCAGGCCAACGCTGAAGCATGAATCTACTTCATCAAAGATCATCGTGACAGGACTTGTCACCACTTTAATAACAGTGATAACTAAGCATAGTTATTTTACCATATCATCCCCCTCTCTCCTCAGTAGCACAACTACTGTCAGATAAAAGAGAAAGAACACAGAGTAAGCAGAAAAATAATCTTTAAGAACAAGTTATTTTTACAGTTTTATGCAATATTGCCATGTTTCACACAAAATCAAATACTTGTTCAAACTTAGAGATAGCTGCTATCATGCCTCAAAAACAAAAAGGGTTTCTGGCGGCGTTTGAATGCACGGGGTCATGGTTTAAGGGTGATGCACGTGTAAGAAAATAAACAGTTGACAGCAATCTGAATTTGACTTGAGAGCTTACGCTTAGTGACTTTTACTGATTCCCACATCAGTGAGCAAGAGACGGGTTCAGTCTCGTTCTGATTAATATCAATAAAGTCATCAATTGAGGCTTTGAATTTATCGTCAGACAAAAGCAAACTATTGAACCTCCATAGTGCTGAGTACCGGGATTGTGGGGAAATCTCAATATCCAAAGAAAGAGGGGCATGGTCAATAGGACAGCACTTCAAAATTTGTTTTGCATCAATAAAAGAATTAATCTGAGAGAAGGAATATTCTTTGATGTGGGGGTTATAATATCTCAAAGGATCAATACAACCATTCTTAGTCATGAAATCAGAAACCGATTTTCACGTTTGTTAAGGTGAGAGGGTTCTAGGGTTAGAGCGGTCCAGATTACGATTAATTATGCGATTCATGTCCTCTCCAAATATATAGAAGTAGTCTTTTAACAAAGGTTCGAAATTCATAAAATGTGAGTCATCGAAATTGGGGGCATAAATATTAACTAATGAAATGGGAACATGAGACAATGTACCTGAGATGATTACATTTCTGCCAGTTTTATCAGATATAACTTTGGAAGCTGAAAGCTCAATTAATTTACCAATTATAATGGCAGCCTCTATGGCCTTAAAGTTGAAATTGGAATGAAACACATCAGAAACCCAGGAGCATTTTTGTCTGAACTGGTCCTTGCATGTTTCTTTTTAACCTCCTGATACTAACTGGGAGGAATCCTACGATAAAGTTGCATAACTGGGGTATTGTCCAACAGGGGAGTCTCATGCCGTATAACCTTGTTGCAGCCCAACTCACTATCACACCCAGCAAACACATCTGCATTTTCATCCAGCAAACCCCTCACCTGAGCTAACTGAGGAAAGTTAACATCAAAGGGGAACTTGGGTAGCCTTGCTGATGGCGGACCCACTGTGGCCTTCTGTACATGTACAGAAACCTCCATCTCCTGTGGCTCTACCTCCTGAAATGCTACTGGGCTAACACCCCCGACCACCACATCCACTACACTTATGTGTGCTAGACGACTGTGTGGATTTAAGCATACATCTGTATGACCAATGTTAACAACAGGGACCAGTAGTTCTCCCTGCATCCACACATATGAGGTGGACACCAACAGGTTACAAGGCAGCAACACTTCCTCTATTCCTAAAGCCCTGAAGCTACCACTGCCTGACCTGTGGAGATGCTCTGGAACCCGAAAGGCTGACACAAGGCACATCGCTCTTGCAAAACCGTCCATAATGGCCACAGAAGGAAGATTACATGAAACACCTGGTGGACAAGATGAATAATCCTTGCATTTCTTTATTATATTCATCCCAATTATACCGTGCACCATTTTCCTTTTTTCCCATGTTACACCATCAGAGGAGTCTTTCACAACCAACAGCCCACACTGACGGTACACCACCCCTGACACACTGGACCCAGTATCACACAGACTGGCCAATGGGACACCCCCCACCACAGCCTGTACTACTGGAACAGGACCCACCAGTGCTTCATCTACCTCTGACTGATCACTAGATGTCTCCCCTGAGTGCACTTGCTTCCCATCTGTAGCTTGACTCCTCACTACAGTGTGTAGCACTTCTTTCCTCACTCTACTGCATACAGAGAAGATGCAGTACTAAACGAATTATTTAAGTGAGGAAAATGTGTTATACTGTACCATTATCAGAAGACACTAAATTCGACAGGAGGCAGACAAGACTATATACAACATTCAATTACCACACGAGATGAAAATCTATGAACCAATAACTAATAACAGAAATGAAATAAAATAATAAAATAGTTCACTTGCTTCTTTTAACAAGTCTCTTGGTTTACCCTGGGTTCAACTCGGTAAATAAACATTTTGATCTTTGGCTCAATATCAGGTGAATAACAATATTTAAACATCACTTTCATTTCAAGTTGACAATAGTTCATTACCATTTCACAGTAACACATCATAACACAAGATAATCAGTCATTTCCCAGCTCAGGGAGTGTGTTTGAAGAAAATAAAAAACTTAACGTTTCTATTTCCAAGTCATGTGGAAAGAAAAGTCAAAGTCTGGGACATGGAGTAGTGCACTGGTTGGGGGTGAGTCTGCTTCTCCCTCACGTGTCTACGAGCTTACAACAGAGTAACAACTGTCACCACACTTTCCTTATATTATATTGTGTTTTTATCAGTTTTTATCACAGTTAGCTTTTACCGTTCAGCAGCAGATCCTCTCTCTACTGCTGCGTGCTGGCTAACGTATGCTGTGTAGCCCCGCCTACAGAGCTGCGGACCTGGGTCCTGATTGGCTAAAGCACTTCTCTGGATTAACCCTTTGTGACCTGGGTTACAAGAGGGTGAAAGTTTCCCCGCTGCCCCAGTACACTCTCCCTTACAGCCATATTAGCCCCATCTGTTCACTCTGACATCCCCCTGCACATCCTTGCTATGTGTCCTACACCTTGACATATAAAACAGCCAACCCCCCCATCTGCACCTGGAGCTGCCTCCCTAGCCAGAGCCTCCACTTTATCATCCTGCTTCCTCATAGCCACCCTCAACTCCAGTAATATGGGGTCCAGCACTACAGACGCACCGACCATTGAACACTACACTGCTGCTTCACAAGTATATGCAGTTCTCTTATCTCGTCAAACCTCTGCAACCAGGGACAATAAT
This sequence comes from Gadopsis marmoratus, assembly GCA_036023855.1. Lineage (NCBI taxonomy): Eukaryota > Metazoa > Chordata > Actinopteri > Centrarchiformes > Percichthyidae > Gadopsis > Gadopsis marmoratus. Next base: position 6,829 of record JAVQJF010042917.1, read on the forward strand.
GCATGGGAATACTCTCTCAACCCCTCCCCCCCGCTTCCTGTCAAAACATTTGAGCTTTTACCAAAGAAGGTGGATGTCCATAAGCCTCCTCAAGTGCCTTTAACATGAATTCTGGGTTTTTCCTCACCTCAGAGACAGAATGCTTTATCTGCTGTTCAGCCTCCCCTTCCAAATTATCATAAATATAGGCAGCGTTTTTTTACCTTCATACCTGTGATAATTCTCCACCTCATCAACCCAGTCATTGAAAGCTAACAAACCTGCCTGACCAGAAAACATCAGTTTTCCTTTCCTTTGGCAAATATGCAATCTCCAAAGCAGGTGAGGGGGTGGGGGTACAGAGAGGAAGTGCATTGCAGCAGAAACTTCAGCAGGTGAGTCACTGATTTCCTGTGAATCAGGCTTTATTGTCTCTCATAACTGCAGTTAAATGTTCATTCTGCATACGCATGCATTGCATCCATCTCTGCCTGAGATGGAGCTCATGCTCCAAGTCCTGATGAGACATTGCGTGGCACTCGTGACAAATCGCAGGCCGCAATCTGAAGAAGGCCGACCGCAGAGGGTCCCATGCTAATCTGGCTGAGGTCTTCTCCTGTGCCACTGTTTACAATCCACCACATAATTCTGCCACCCACTCGCAAAGAAAGACCCTGTTCACAGCGTTAAATTGTAATGCAGTTGCAGGTTGGTTCCTTCCCCCAGCAAATGCAAATGCCCGGAACTATTACATCAACAGGTATCATTTATTCTGATCACAATTTAATTTGGCTACATCTTTCATGGCGAGTCAGTTTACAAAACACTATATTGTCTCCCTTAAAACAGTGACAGCAGTCTTCCATTTTTAACCGATTAGCTGCTCCGACACACCCGGTCTTAATGCTATGCTCCAAGAGTTCCTGACGAGCCCCACTGTCTACTACTTCACTATTTTAGTCTTTTTACTGCAATTGTAGCTTCAATGACCCAGGAAACCTATCACCTCCTGCTGCAAAGCAGTCGTCATCCAGTCAGCATCTCTCCACAACTAAAATCAGCGCCTTCTTATTACGTGACCAGCAGCACACCTGGTTACCATAATACCGTGCGTTCTAACCACACAGAGCAACCGTAATCGCCGCACCTTACACAATCATATCCAGTCTATGCTCAAGAATCAAATCATTTATCAGCAAGGCTTTGGTAGACAGTGATCTGATATTCCTGAAACTAAATTTGAGGGTCTTGTGGGGCTGCAGTTTTCATTATTAAGCCAATCTGTAGCACTAGCAGTAAATTACCAATTAATTGGAATAACATACCTTACTACTACGGTGTATTTAGACATGTCATTATCATGCTGTAAGACACATCATGCCATTCTCACCAGAAAGATTTGTGTCAGATTAGTTTGGGTTGTCTCAAATATATTCTTACTGCATAAGCATGGACAGGTAAAGCATGCCTATTGTAAGTGGTTGAAAGTAGCTCTTTACAAATTTAATACAACTACAAATACAAATGCTGGTTTTCTTTTTATCCTTCCTAGTGTGACCTCTTGTAGTGAGTCAAAAGAGCAATATATTAGAATGGTGATCTATTGTGGACAAACCTTTTTTACTTTTTACAGCATATTGCTGACATATTTGAATAAGAATATGTTCTCGCAAATGAAATAACATTTAATAGGAAAATTGTCCATCTCTTTCAACAGAAGAAATAAAAGATACTATTTGTACAGATATTTTACTCGACCTGTTTTTCCACTTTAAAATAATACAAGCTACATTACAAATAATAGAAGGCAAATAAACAACAAACCAAATAAAATATCCCAAAAGTGAAATATTGTAACAAACCTGCATTCATGATAAAGGATGTAAATGTAGCGCTTGTATAGATCCCGGTAATGGGGACCAACGCTCCTGTTTTCGTACCAGAACTGTAAAGTGTGTCCCCGCGGCGTACCCCACAAAGCAGAACCGGAACGACAGACTGGCCAATGTAGCTTTAATTACTAAACAGTAATAAAACAGAAGTGTCCAGTAACGCAGTGTTTCAGTGGCAATAGCACAGCTTATGTGCCATTAACACCCAGAGTTACCCACAGGAAGTAATGAACCATACAAGTTGTATGGTTCATTACTTAGGGAGTACTGGTACTCATTAGTTAGCCATTAGTTACCGTAGTTGTATGATACAACTACGGTAACTAATGGCTACCAGTACTCCCTAACACGCACAGGACATGGTAACATTCAAATACAATGCTTGGTGGATCCAACCAAGAAAATAACAAAAAATTAAACCCCCCTTTTTCAGGCCTGAAGTGAATATATTGAACAGTCTTACGTTACTCCTTAAACAGTCTTTGGCAGCTCACTTCCTGTGAGCTCAGTCGCCTTGACCAAAACTTCCCCCGTAGACCGTAGTCCCCTTCCCTGGGAAGGTGGACTTAGGCACTCTCCTGACACACAATAGTGAACGTACAAGGCAGTGCTTCAGTGGCTAAAGACAGCAGCTCTGCACCCCTGGTAACACTTATTCTCAGCCCTCTGTGTACCACTACCATAGTGGCATCCAAGGATTCCCGAAGTGCATCGTAGCTCAGGTGTATGACCGGTTTGATCGTTCTCTTGGCTGCCGGAAGGCCAATATCGCACTCCTCTTCTCCAGCCTCAGTCATTTCCTGCCTTGGCTGCTCATCAGACTTGTCTACCCATACTGGGCTCTTGGCAGTATTCACCTCCTCCTCGTCTCCGTCCGTTTCTCCTGACCCCTCTAATGTCACCTCCTGCAGGTCGGCGGTTTCACTCGACTCCTCCGGCGACAAAATCTGACCCCCCTCGCTCCCTTCCTGGGGAATGGCCGATTGGAGGGCTTGTGACCGTCGCTCTACCTCCGTGGCAGGCACTCTGTCATTGTAGTAGAGCTGACTTTCCTCATCGGACTCATAGCAACTTTGCTCTACCTCCTCAGGGACCCCTTCGCCCGAACGTGGCGTCTTTGCTTGATAAGCTCTGGTGCGCTGTCTCCAGGTCAGGGGCCCAGTCTCCTCGTCATTGGGCATTCTCACCAGAATCCCTATAGGCAGCAGATGATTTCGGTGGAGCGTCTTCATTGTTCCCCGTTCCCCCTCGGGTTTTACTTTGTACACCGGCAAGTTAGGAAGTTTCTCCACCACCTTATAGGGATGTATACCGCACTTCTCCTTCAGTTTATGCTTGCCTGGTATCCCAAGGGGACACACCAGGACTCTGTCACCTTCCTGCAATTGGTGTACTCTCACACGCTTGTCATACCCCCTTTTGTTCTTCTGGTGGTTCCTTCCCGCAGCCTCTACAGCCAACCGATGTGCTCTCTTCAGGTCTTCTGTCATTGTTTCCACATACTGCTGATGCTTTCGCACTTCCGGTCCTTCTGTGGCCATCCCAAAACACAAGTCTATTGGCAACCGGGCCTCCCTTCCAAACATCAGGTAATACGGGGAGTTGCCAGTAGTGTCATTTCTGGAGCAGTTGCAGGCGTGTACCAACATTGCCACTTTCTGACTCCACCGCTAATTGTGTCGCGGTGGTAATGTCCCTTTTGTAGGTGAAGTCCCGTCAGCTCCGATCCGTGATCTGGTTCCAGGAAGCCAAGGTAACAGGAAGTATGATCCAAATCCTCCATGGGGGGGCCATTTTTTCCATTTCACTGAGTCCCAATGTTATGTCCTTCTTACATCTAAAAGTTAGTTTTTGACTTTATTAAGACCGTTCTGCCCAGAATAGTAATTTTACTTTTATGTATTGGACTATATACAGAGGTCCAGGACTGGAACACACTTTTAAACTATATGGTCTCTTAAGCCCTGAACATGTCCATGAACTGCGGAGGACCGCTGTCCACCGTCCATATGGGGTTTCCTGTAGATCCAAAAAGAAAAGAACAGAAAACCATACGTAATGGTGATGTCCAGCCCTGGTGGTGATGTGGCACCCTAGCACTGCGTTGGCTCTGGCCTGGGTAGGGTTTGTAAACAAAGCCTGGGACCCAGACAAAGTCCAGGTCCCAGTTTGGCACGGGCACTTTCACCAGTGGTCAAGCAGGCACCACATCACCATAATTGCCTTTTATTTTTTGCCATGTTGGGACTGTTAAATTTAAACTTAAGGTTAGGGCCTGGATGTAGAGGTTAAGGTTAGGGCTTAAGTTAAGGTGTCACGTCTCGGTGTAGGTGGAGGAGTGGGGGGACCCAAACGCAGACAGCCAGTATGTAACATAGGGTTTAATAAAAGGCACAAACGAGGGAGCACTTACAAAAGCGGTAAGTCATCCAAAAATCCAAGGAAGCAGAATATCAAAACACGGAGATAACTCACACACTAACAACATAGAACACACTCACAGGAACCGGGGACACAGAGAACAATCGTACATAGACTATGCTAACATTGACTATGACGCCACAAGGACACAGAGAACTGAACACACTTAAATACACAGGACTAACGAGGGAAACAGACACAGGTGAACACTGGGAACAGGTGAAAGGAATCAACATCAGAGGGA